>CAJZHC010000003.1:335000-536764 GCA_916048165.1 Spilarctia lutea
TGGACCATGATAACTTGCTGTGTAGGTAATGCAGTCTACCGGTCATCACCACTCCAAAGAGCAGAGTAGCCAGGTGGAGCTTTCGTCTCGATGACATCTTCATCAGGTTTCCACTATTTAGAAAGGGCGTGATATGTGAGCGAGGAGAGATGTTATAACAGTAACGTGCACATGCATTTTGCACTCGCTGAATGAGTCGCTCAGTTCTGCCAAGTAAGCAGGCCCCAAACACCGTGTCAGCGTAGTTCAGCTTGGATAATATTAAAGATTCACATAGCATTATACGCATGTTGACAGAGATGTAGGGACGGATTCCATAAAGCAGCTTCAGGCGATAAAAGCAGCTGCGTACTGCTTCTTGCACGTGTGCTTCGAACTGCAGTTGACCGTCAAAGATCACGCCAAGGTTACGAGCTTCGGTTACACGCTCCAGTGTGTTGCCTGTCAATGTCAGTACTGGTTTTTGGTTGGCAATTTGATGAATGATGTTTTTTGTGCCCATAATTATGTATTTTGATTTAGATGGGTTTAAAACGAGGCAGTTTCTTTTGGCCCACTGTGAGATGCTTTCTAAGTCCTGGTTTATTTTCGCTACAGCCTCAAGACCGTCTCGTGGATGGAATGAATAGTAGATTTGCAGATCATCAGCATACATGTGGAATTTACAGTGTCTCATACAGCTTATCACATCGGCACTATATAGGAGAAACAGCACTGGGGCGATTATGGAACCCTGTGGGACTCCTCTCTTCAGCTGCAGGTAAGCGGATGACAATTTAACGCTCCCCCTGCCACCAGTGACCTGCACAAACTGCTGTCTACCGCTGAGGTAGCTGCTAAACCATTCAACTGCACCTCTAGATATCCCATAGTATGACAGCTTTGACAGAAGGAGATCGATGTTAATACTGTTAAAAGCGCGGGAGAAGTCTAGGAGGGTCAAGATGGTACCCTTGCCTTGGTCTCTGGCTTCAAGTATATTGTCCACAACATCAAGTAGGGCTGTACTGGTGCTATGTCCTTTGCGGAACCCTGATTGGTGGCTAGGTAACAGGCTGTTTTCTTCTAAGTACGCAGTTAGTTGGCCGCAAACCACCCTCTCCAGAACTTTGGACAAGCAGGGCAGTAGACTAATGGGACGAAGGTCCTTAGTACTCACTGGATTGGAGACTTTAGGTATTGGCTTGACCACTGCAACTTTCCACAGCTCCGGAAAGGTAGAGGTAGCAATTGAGGTGTTGATAATGGCAGTAATGGCTTTGAGGGATTGGGGGAGAGTCATGGATATCATTTGTAGGGAAAGATCATCAACTCCCAGCGCGTTGGACTTAAGACTGCGTATCGTTTTCAACACACAGTTCTCATCAACAGGTTGAAGGTAGAAACTGTTGGTGCCAAACCTGTGAAATTCAAAATATGTCAGGTCACTGATAGTTACATGGTCAGGGCCAGGAACATCCAGGAAGTGTTGGTTGAGGAGGTCAGGATCACTGCAAGTAGGTGGCAGGTCGGGATCTTGTTTTTTTTTTATAGATATTGCTGTCTTTATATTCTTCCATAACCTCCTAGGATAGTGAATGTTGTTTTCAATCTGTGTAGTGAAATATGCTCGTTTTTCACTTTCCAGAGCAGCTCCGACCAAGCGTTTGAGCTCCTTGTAGGACTGCCTGTGTATCTCGCTCGAAGATGACTTCCATCTGCAGTAATATTTGTTCCTGAGTTGCATCATTTCTCTCACCGTATCTGTGATCCATGGGTATGAGTCTTCCTTTTTTTTGACGTTCCTGTAAGGTGCATGCAATTCGAACAACATTATGACCTGTTTGGTAAATGCGTTCACCATAGTGTTTACCTCAGACATGTTCCCAGTAGGGTCCCAGTCCATTCTGTTTACATCGATCTGGAATTGGTCAACGAGTATATCCTTTAATGGTCTGTAATTGATCCAGCGAGGTGGAGGTTTCGCGATTGTGAGTTGTAACTCCGTCGCAACCAATGCATGGTGACCGAGCTCAGGTATGTGGGAGACCACTACACTCCGCACGCGAGCATCCGTGCAGATCACGTCTATCAGTGTCTCAGAGTTTTCTGTGAAGTGAGTGGGTTCAGTGACAACATTAGGGATACCGAAACACTGTAGAAAGCTGTTCAGTAGCCCAGTCTTATTATCATTTCTGTTGAGTATGTTTATGTTGAAGTCTCCGAGCAAGACGATCTTATCAGTATGAGGGAATGAGGACAGAGAGTCCGAGAGGGCGTCGAGGAACGTCTCGACGCCTAGCCAAGGTGGTCTATAGGCTGTACCGATGAGTACTGATTGGGTGTTGACGTTTATTTTCAGCCACATCTGTTCGACGACCAATGAGGTGGGGTGCGGCAGGGAACGCGCATTGAGGCCGCGCCGCACGTAGAAGCCCACGCCGCCGCCGCGGCCGCCGCGTACTCCGCTGGGCCGCGGGACGTGTCGCAGCCTGTAGCCAGGCACGACGGGCGCGCGACCCTCCTCTCCGGACCTCAGCCATGTTTCGTTGATCGCCATAATATCCACCGAGACCTCGTCCATGGCGGCCAAGAATTCATCGTGTCGGGTGCCGAGCGATCCAGCATTGAATAATCCAACTTGTAGATTTTTAGTTCTGTGCATTTTTGTTTGTAGTGTTTGAGTGTGTGTGAGGAGACTGATGTTTTGTGTGAGAATGACAGTAGGAATGTATTGTTAGTTTATAAAGTGTAAGATTTAGCATGTAGGTTTTATTAGTATGTAAATATTTAGATACGTTTATATAGTATATATGTGTAAATATATGGTAATAAAAACCTCTAAGGGTTAAATGTTTGTGTGGTGTTTTACTAATATACTTGATTGGGGCCCTTTCCGGTTTAACACAGGACAATATGGTTAATAACACACGGACAAGTACACAGGTTTTAGATACAAACGCAACAATAGCAGGATAATGAGAATAACACAGGTAGAAACAAAAAAACAAGTTTATAAGTGACATATATCTCGGTTCAGTCTTTTTAGCCCGCTTTGTTCCCCGCAGCGACGCCACCAAAAACTCGTTGAAGATCCGCTTCGGTGCGAATGTTGTGGGTACGATGCCCATCGCCCTTTCTTGTTAGAATCCGGCCGTGCTTCGTCCATGCGTACCTCCAGCCGTGCTCGGCCGAGGCCTGGCGCACACGGTAAAACAAGAGCTTGTTCACTTTGGTGAGCCGCTCGTTAACGTAGAAGCGGCGCGGCGGTCCGGTCAGGCCGAGGTCCGCCGAGGTAGCGCCACGCCTGACGCGCGCGCCCCGCAGCATCTCGTCGCGCAGGTGGCGGCGCGCCAACCGCACAACCACGCGCCGGCCGCGCGCCGCGTCCTGCGCTTCACTCGCTCCCCCCGAGCGGTCCGTTCTAGGACCCACTCGCTCAGCAAAAACGATGTCGCCAGCCCCGAGCGCCACGCCCAGCTTCCTAGCCACCAGCTCGACGGTGTGGATGATGTTTTCTCCCTTATCTTCGGGTAGGTTTCCGATCTCCAAATCCGCCGCGAGCAGCTCTTGATCGCGGTCGTTGATCTCCATTTTTAATTGGTCCACCGTGTTTTGGAGCTCAACTACTCCGTCTGGAGACCCTCGGCCGCCCTCGAGTGCGTTCAGTCTATCCTCGAGTGAGTCCATGCGCTGGTTGCAGGTCCCGATGGCGTGGCGTACTGCCATAATCTCTTCGCGGTACTCCTTCACCTCACCCCTGAGATCGTCAATTTTATCACCGAGTTCGGATCTGAGCATCTTTAATTCTCGTGCGATATTTACTTTCGGCGGTGAGTTATCTTCAGGGTTAATCTGTTCGGCGCCCGAGCCATCCGTGGCATCCTCGTAAGAACACGATGGACTCGGGCGGGAAGGCCCACTATCGTTTTTTATTTTCTTATTCAAACTGACCGGGTCACCGTTCCTACAATTGGTGCATCTAGCGCCACCCTTTGCGGCAACGAATTTACCACATGCAAGACACTTGGCCATTTTGCTTCAACTCAGGGACCGATAGGTGGCAGGGGAATAGAATTCAAACGAGAAACGATAGCAGCTCGATTGCGATGTTCGATAGTAGGGTCACTAGTTACCAACAGATGGCGTTGAGGTCACTAAAATTTTAAAGTTTTAAAAATTTCTTGAAATTTGAGACTGTTTATCAACGCAGAATTTAGCTCACTTCACCACGATCACTAAGCTATAGTTCATAGGAAATTGAGCGACTAAACTAAAAATAATATTTTATATTTTGAAACGCGGGTAGTTTAAAGGCACATCTCACTATGGGATTTTCTCTTTAGGTTTAATTTACTTTAATGTAATCACTGCCACTGCACTACACCACCAGTACATATATTGAACTACTATTTATATGTCCCGAATAGATCAATCCAACATTAACTACTTGTATTATTCGATTTAACGTATAAACAGCGGAGCGAACAGTATAGCGAAAAGTAGGTAGTTGTTACTCGAAGAGAATACACATACACATAGGTATGTAATACAATTGTAAAAATACACGAAGGTACCTTATTTCTCCGTTTTGTTAACCAAATATTTTTGTTAGGAATCCGGTGTAATGACCTCATGGGTCATTCTTTCATTGTACATGTATGGTACTTTCCAGATGATCTCTAACTCCATGAGCTACATAAATAAAAAACAAACAACCCACGTTAGCTACGGTTTCGTGGGCTTACAAATACGTGAACAGTTTTCATTGTTTCTGGGTTAAGAACGTGGCGATATTTGCACTGAGACCCTTTAGTGCAAATACCCCACACATAGTCCCTACACGTTCCATCTTGTTGGTCAGTCGCAGATGAAGTGCTACAATTCCTGATCCTTGGATCCGATGGCGGCGCTGTCTGTGAAGACGGCTGGCCATTATGTTCGTTATTTCTGTTCATAAGGACCTATGACAATGATTAAAAATAGGTAGTTGTTACTCGAAGAGAATACACATACACATAGGTATGTAATACAATTGTAAAAATACACGAAGGTACCTTATTTCTCCGTTTTGTTAACCAAATACTTTTGTTAGGGATCCGGTGTAATGACCTCATGGGTCATTCTTTCATTGTACATGTATGGTACTTTCCAGATGATCTCTAACTCCATGAGCTACATAAATAAAAAACAAACAACCCACGTTAGCTACGGTTTCATAGGCTTACAAATACGTGAACAGTTTTCATTGTTTCTGGGTTAAGAACGTGGCGATATTTGCACTGAGACCCTTTAGTGCAAATACCCCACACATAGTCCCTACACGTTCCATCTTGTTGGTCAGTCGCAGATGAAGCGCTACAATTTCTGATCCTTGGATCCGATGGCGGCGCTGTCTGTGAAGACGGCTGGCCATTATGTTCGTTATTTCTGTTCATAAGGACCTTTTTTTTTTTTTGTTTTTTTTTTTTTTTTACGTGTGGAAACCCCCTCGGGCCGTCACCCCGCCGGGGTTTGCGGCGGGGCGGTGTGTCGGAATCGAACCGACTAAAACCACACGGTGTGCCAACTCTGCGCCTGAGAAGGGAGGGGTCCGGGAATCGCTGATATTAAGACGACAGGACCCCTCCCAGCGCCTGCCCGCACTGAAGCGGGCACCCTCTGCTGGTAATGATAATCTCAATTTAGGCGACGCACGGCACACGCGTACGTCGCCCCCTCGCGGTTGGCCTGTAATGCGGATGGAGGGGAAAACCCATCCCGTCCATCCGCGGCCACACTCAGGGCGGCATGAGGCGCTGATAGGCGCGCCTCCGCCGCCCCGTGCGCCGGCGGCGGATCGGGTCCGAGTGGATATCGTCCTCCCGGGCCTTCTCCGCCGCCTCCTTCTGCGAAATTACTTCTTCGCAGAAGGTCGCGACCGCGGTAAAACTGCTGTCGCTACCGGCCATGGACAGTACGACGGCCGGTAGCGACAGATCCCCTCCGATGACTGCAGTGAGGGCCCGGCGCTGATCCGCCCAAGCGGGGCAGATCTCCAGCGTATGCTGGGCCGAGTCCTCACTGCAGTCGCAGTGGTGGCAGGCGGGACTCAATTCCCTCCTAGCGACCGAGTGCAGGTACTTTCCGAAGCAACCATGCCCGGAAAGCACCTGCGTCAGCCGGAAGGAAAGGGTCCCGTGCTGCCGCCCTGCCCACTCGAGGATGACCGGCTGGAGCGCCTCCACGGTGGCAAAGCCAGCGCGTGGAGCCTCCAGCCGGGAAGACCAACGAGCCATCGTGGCTCGGCGAGCGGCTTCACGCCATTCGCGTACCTCTTCGGGCGGAGCACGATACCCGTACCCCGCCCGATATTCAGCCGCTCGCCGATAAACTTCGGCGAGCACTTCCGCCTCCAAATCCCACGGGGGTGTTCCGGCAAAGGCGCACGCCGCCTCGGTGGACACCGTGCGGTATCCGCGTATGGCTCTGACCGCCAATACCCTCTGAGGCCGCCAAAGGCGTGCCTTATTCTGGGCGGTCAGAGCCTCCACCCACACCGGTGCACCATATAGTGCCATCGACCGGACCACCCCCGTGAAGAGGTTCCTTGTAGCGACGCTGGCTCCACCCAAGTTGGGCAAAAGACGCCCAAGGGCGTAGGCAGCGTCGACCAGCCTTGGACAAAGCTGTCGGAAGTGCTCGTCGAAGAGCCACCTACCGTCGAGGATCAGGCCCAGATACCTCATCTGGGCCCGAACCGGTACGAGGACCGAGTTGACTTCGATGGAGGCGCCGGGGGGTGGACCACGACGGGGCCCATGAAATAATAGGGCCTCCGTCTTATCCAGGGCCACCCGCAAGCCCAGCGCCTCGATGCGCCCAACCACCAGAGAAACACCCCTGGTGGCCAGGCGCGCCGCCTCTTGGAAATTGGCCCCCCGGGCTGTGACAAGTGTGTCATCGGCGTAACAAATTACGCCCAGCCCGGGGGGCAGACGACTACGAAGGACCCAGTCGTACCCCACGTTCCACAGGAGTGGTCCAAGGACAGACCCCTGTGGAACGCCGCACGACATGGGTCGCCGTCTCAAGACGCCATCTCGGTCCTCGTTAACGACGGTACGCTCCTCTAAATAGTCTGCCACCAGCCGCCTCAGGTACTCTGGCACCCCATGATACTGGAGTGCTTCCCTGATGCAGCTGAATGGCAGACTATTAAAGGCGTTGGCGATGTCCAGGGACACCGCCAACACCACGCCGCCACAGCCAACCGCCTCTTCGGTCACGGCCCTAAGGCGCATCACGGCATCGACCGTCGAACGCCCCTCTCGGAACCCGAATTGGGCGTCCGACAGGTCGGGCCCTACCTCGCTGAGATGCTGGACGATGCGGGCAGAGAGAATCCTCTCGAACAATTTGCCCGCCTCGTCCAGCAACACGATGGGCCTATAGGCCGCGACCGAATCAGCTGGCCGTCCCGGCTTCGGCAACAGGACCAGCTTCCCACATTTCCAGCACTCAGGGAAGCGTCCGGACGCCAGGCTGGCGTCCAAAACCTCCCTGAGGCGGTCCGACATATGGTCGAGGGCTCGGGCCATCACTCGGGGTGGTACCCCGTCCGGCCCGGGGGCGGTGTTCTTGGAACGGATCCGAAGAACAGCCGCCCCAACCTCCGATTCCCTAACGGGCGGAATATCGTCCTCTCGGCCCCCGTCGTCTCTGGCCACTGAATAGGCCATCGACGGGGGCGTGTGCTCCGCCCGCTGCGGGAAAAGGCCCTCGACCACCTGCTGCAGGAAGCTGGGCTGGAGAGTCTCGGTAAGGGGGGGGCCCGCCGTGCGGAGCTTTTGTCGCACTGCACGATATGGGCGACCCCAGGGGTCACGATCGAGACTCTCCAGCATCTCCTTTCTTTTTGCCTCTTTGGCGCGGCAAATGGCCAGCTTCAGAGTTTTCCGCGCTTCGCGGTACTCCTCATGAAGCCGGCCCTCCTCCCCGTCTACGCGGTGGCGTCGCCGCCGGCATCGGGTGTAGGACCTCCGGGCACGAGTACAGGCCGCACGGAGGTCCGCCAACTCCTGGGACCACCAGTAGACCCCGTTCCGTGAAGGTCGACAACCCCGAACTCGGGGCATGGCCGCATCGCAGACCTGCGTAATCGCAGTGCGAAAGCGGCCAGCCCCCATGTCGACCTCCTCGGCCGGGGCCCGCGGAGACAGCCAAGACTGAACTATGGCCGCCTCCTCTAGCAGGTCCCTGTCGAGTTTGGCAACTGCCCACCGCGGAAAGCGGGAGGTATGCCGCGCCACGTGACCCCTACTGGGGCCCTGGGACCGGGAGAGCTCGAATCGGATATACAAATGGTCCGAGAGCGTCTCAACCTCATCCAGGACACACCAGTTCCTTACTCGTGCGGCAACAGCAGGGGTAGCGAACGAAAGGTCCACTATCGACCCCCCCCGCTGTCGCACGCACGTGTTGGTGGCGCCTCTGTTCAGCAAACAGAGGCCCACCGAAGCCGCCCACTCCACCACGGCATCGCCCCTGGCGTCCGTCGCTGGGGAACCCCACGCAATGGATTTTGCGTTGAAGTCCCCCAGCACGAGGACGTGCCCAGACGCTAGTCGCCGCATCGAGGTCTCCAAGTTGTTAAGGAAGACCTCGAAGTCGCTCAAACTCCGGTTGGGGGAGAAGGAAACACCGTAAACAGTTATTCCCCCCCACTCGGCGGCCACATATCCAGAGCCCTTGTCTCTAAGCGACAAGGGCGGGGAACGAGCCGCCGAGGAGCCGACGACTGCCACGGAGCCGTCCCGGTCACCCATCCAGTTTGGACGGGGAGGGACGTAATAGGGCTCCGCGACTACGGCAACACCTATCGACCACTGCGCCATGGTTTGCAGGAAGAGATCCTGCGCCGCGGCGCAGTGGTTGAGGTTCGTCTGGACAAGGAGGTTGGAGACTTGATCCATTTACTGGATCGTCTCTACAACCTCCTCCATGGGCGACGACGTGGTCGCACGAACGACGTCGGAGGCAGCCTGGGTCGACAGGCTAGCCCCCGACGTCTGCCGAGAAGCTCGGGGAGGCTTGCAGCCCCCCTGCCCCATCTGGTGATTGGTGGGCTTGTTGCCCGCCGCACACACGGGGCAGTGGGGGGCGGCAGAGCATTCTGCCGCCTTGTGCCCCGGTCGACCGCAGCGGAAGCAAAGTCCGCTGCAGTCAAAGCAGCTTTGGCACTTGGTGCGAGTGTGTCCCGCAGCGAGGCATTTAAAACACCTCATCGGTCTCGCCGCCAGGACTGTGATCCTGGCGCTCACGAAACCGATGAGGATCCCGCCTGCATCGGCCAAAATTTTGGCCGACGCCACGGGACAGCTGACCCACACCGCACCAAGGCCTCCCGGACCGGGGCGGATGGTGCCGACCCTGACGCTGTCCGCACCGCAACCCGCCTTCTCACTGATTACGGCGCGGACGTCGTCGGTCGTGACCGAGTCGTCCAGGCCCGAAATGCGCAGCTCTGCGCACTTTGTGGGCCTGGCGATCTTCACACCATCCGTGGCTGCGAAGACGTCCCTCAACTTCTCGGCAACGGTGTCCGCCTTTTTTGCGCCATCGGCCCCAGGGAATTCGAGAACTCGAGCTCCCGTTTGGGCCTTGCGCAGGCGGACACCGGCCGTTTCAAAATCTCCGGCGAGACTGTCCCGGGCCTTTTTAAAGAAGGCCGCGTAGGACAGCCCGCCGGATGTCGCCTCCGGTGACAGGGTCACCACTATAGCCGCGGTTTTCGGCGGCTGCAGTTTCCGCGGCTTGTGGCTCTTTGGGGTGGCCCCTGCCACCGGTGGCCGGGGGCCAGAGGCTGCCTGTCGGGCAGCCTTTCTGGCCCGCTTTCTCGCCTTCTTCGACTTTGCCCCTCCGACTACCTGTCAACCCTCATTGGAGGGGGCAGATGTAGAGGGGCCAGGCAGAGGTGTTGGAGTGGGGGGCATAGGTGTTGCAGCTTTTGCTGCCGCCCTCGGCCCCGTCCTCGGCGCAGCCGTCTTGGCCGGAGCCGGAGCCCTGGCCACCAGCCCTCGAGCAGCCGCAGGGGCCGGCGCTGTTCTCGTCGTCGACGCGTAAGACACGCGACCCCCCACCACAGGGAGAGGGGTCGGCATCGACGACGCGGCCGTCCGCTTTGGTGTTGCAAGCGGCGGCCGCATGATAGGGGCCGCAGGCAGCCTCGCCTCCAGGCCGGCCGTACGACCCTCTATCATTCGCCAGCACGCGTCGAGGATGGCAGCCAGCTGGGCGTCCGTAATCCCAGTGCCGGCAGGGGACGGCCGCGGCGCAGATGGGGCCTGCTGGGCGTCAGTTATCCCGGTGCCGGCAGGGGATGGCTGCGATGTAGACGGGGCCCGCTGGGGCGTAGACGCGGCCCGCTGGGATGAAGACGGGGCCGGGGCCCCCCGCTCCGCTTGGAACTGGGCGAACTGAGCGGAGAGCTCAGCGACCTGCCCCGCCAGACGGTCGTTGGCCGATTGAAGGCGACCCACGTCCCCAATGAGGGTGTCCACGACCCCCGCCAAAGCGGAAGAGGAGTCCTTAAGGGCCCTTACGAAGGAACCCTTAAGGTTTGTGGACTTGGTAGCCACCTTGTGGATGATGGCCACCGCCGCGTCCGCTCTCTCCTGCAGAGAGGCCAGTGATTGGGGCGCTGAATCCCCCTTCACCGGCCCGATCTGGAGCATGAGACCGGACATCTCCTCCTCCGCCTGATATTCGCCGTCGGCCCTGGCTCGCCTGTATGATTCCGCCTTGCTAAAGGCGGAACCTGACGAAGCCGAGGCTAGGGTGCGAGATCTTCCCCTCAGGCCGCTCCCAATTTTAGGTGGCGGCAACATCTCCTGGGACGTGTCGCTTTCGCCGCCGTCCCTGAAGAGGCCGCGCTTGCGGGTCTCCGAAGCCTCCGTCTCCATCAGCTCCAGTGCGTCCACAATCGCACTGGAGCTACCACTCGCACCAGAAGTGGCGGACCTGGAGCGCGTGCGCTCCGAAGTTCTTCGGCTCCCAGCAGTCAGATGTCTGGCTTCTGGGAGCCCCACCGAAATGGGAGTTCCGGACCGGACGTCCTCCTCGGCAGACGATTGCTCGTCTGCCTTTCGGAACTGCCCCTTGGCATTCCTCCTTTCCTTCCTATCCCTCTTCTTCTCAGATCCGGTTGGCATAGCATTAGTCGTTGTGATATTATCAGTCCTTGTTTCTTGTAAATTTGTTTCAATATCCATAATTAAACCCACGAGTTGGGGAGAACAAAGAGTCGACCCGGGCAGAGATCCCCAATACCCGGGCAAGCCTATGTACTGTGGAGGTCGGCCGGTATCCACAGGTTTTTTACGACTTAGCTGTCGGGTGTTATAGACTATCCTTGTCATGGGCCGGCCAATCAAGGCAAGCCCTCCGGCCATCAGGTTCTCAGCGTACCCTCTTGGAGCCACCAGTCAGGTCGTTGTTGAGCCCCTAATGGTTACGGAATGCGAGAGGGTGGCTAGCCCTCTCTCACAGACGGCAAAGCACTCAAGTGCCAGCCTATCTGATCTACTCGCTCTCCATCACGCCCTCTGCTAAAGCAGAGGGACGCTTGGAGCGCGGCACGACGCTGGAGCGTCATGCCCTTCGCGGCAGTCTCAACAGACTCCGTCTTTGATCCCATTTAGTCTGGAGTCTCACCCTGGGCCAATCCGGCATGAGTAGCTCTACCCGGCACAGCCCCAGAGATCATTGACCCACGCAAGCCCCACCACGACGACAACGTAGGGATACATTGGGGGGTGTTCATAAGGACCTATGACAATGATTAAAAGTAGGTAGTTGTTACTCGAAGAGAATACACATGTGAGAATACCTATGTGTAGAAATACACGAAGGTACCTCATTTCTCCGTTTTGTTAACCAAATATTTTTGTTAGGAATCCGGTGTAATGACCTCATGGGTCATTCTTTCATTGTACATGTATGGTACTTTCCAGATGATCTCTAACTCCATGAGCTACATAAATAAAAAACAAACAACCCACGTTAGCTACGGTTTCGTGGGCTTACAAATAAGTGAATAGTTTTCATTGTTTCTGGGTTAAGAACGTGGCGATATTTGCACTGAGACCCTTTAGTGCAAATACCCCACACATAGTCCCTACACGTTCCATCTTGTTGGTCAGTCGCAGATGAAGTGCTACAATTCCTGATCCTTGGATCCGATGGCGGCGCTGTCTGTGAAGACGGCTGGCCATTATGTTCGTTATTTCTGTTCATAAGGACCTATGACAATGATTAAAAGTAGGTAGTTGTTACTCGAAGAGAATACACATACACATAGGTATGTAATACAATTGTAAAAATACACGAAGGTACCTTATTTCTCCGTTTTGTTAACCAAATATTTTTGTTAGGAATCCGGTGTAATGACCTCATGGGTCATTCTTTCATTGTACATGTATGGTACTTTCCAGATGATCTCTAACTCCATGAGCTACATAAATAAAAAACAAACCACCCACGTTAGCTACGGTTTCGTTGGCTTACAAATACTATATAACTATCCTCTGGGCATGGCCTTCGTGACAACGCGTCTGCGTTCCCGTGAGACTTTCCACTACGGCGTAATGTGTCGAAGTCGAATTGCTGGAGTTGTTCTATTCACCTGGCCAATTGACCTTCTGGGTTCTGAATTGCAGGAGCCACTTCACTGCCGCGTGATCGGTGCACAGTAAAAATTGTCTGCCGAAGAAATATTTGTTGAAGTGCTGTAGGAATTTCACTACAGCCAAGAGTTCTCTTATTATCACACAGTAGTTTCTTTCCGATCTTGATAGTGACTTGCTGAAGTACGCAAGTACGACTTCTCTTTCGCCCTGTTTCTGTGACAACACTCCACTCATTCTACTGTAGCAATAGATACACGTAGACAAGCAAATATTTTATTTGTCAGATCTAGGACAAACAGACACCGCTTGCACAACAGTATCACGATCATTAAGGGGGTTAACGCACGTTTGCTTGTTTTGAAGAATCTTCCCCATCATTCATCTTTTTAATCACAAAATTTGATTCTTCTTCAAAGAACGGTAGTTCAGTTTTTTTTTTTTTTTTTTTTTGCCGTGGGGAATGCATTTACGCACTTCGCTTGCCCACCGCGGGGGCGATGGGTTCGCTTCGTGTGGGACTCCTGGCCTCCGAGAGAGGAGGCCAGACTACCCACTAAACCCCACTGTTTTCCTCCTCACCTAGTACCGAGCCACGGGATAGGATGCTCACCGTGACTCGGCTAGGGATGCCCTTTCGGGCCCACCTCGGGGGGGGGCCAGATCGCTCCGGCCCCCCACTCCCACGTTGGTATGCGCCCCCGAGAAACAACAGGGGCGCATTCCGCCACACCGCCAAGGGCGGCAGGTCCCCCGACCCGCCGCCCATGACCACTCTCGTTCGGGGCCGCGGGCGACTCCCTGTCCCCGTCGGCCCCTCGCTAGGGGCCCGCTGGGCGGGAGAGCGAGCGAGGCCAGCTCAATCCCGGTCCCACAGGCCTCTCCTTGACCGTCACCACCTCGCCCTCGCTACTGAACGAGGCGATGACGGCCCAGCTACTTTCCCTTAGTCGCCTTTTACGACACCCACGGGAGGAGATGGGGTGGAGCTATTCTATGCCGGTTCCACACGGCGGAGGCCGCGGGCGACTCCCCGTCGCCGTTGACCCCCCGCTGGGGACCCGCAGGGCGAGAGAGCGAGGCCAGCTCAATCCCGGTCCCGCAGGCCTCTCCTTGACCGTCACCACCTCGCCCTCGCTACTGAACGAGGCGATGACGGCCCAGCTACTTTTCCTTAGTCGCCTTTTACGACACCCACGGGAGGAGATGGGGTGGAGCTATTCTATGCCGGCTCCACACGGCGGAACCGGCTCCACACGGCGGGCGGTAGTTCAGTTAAGCACTGATTCAATTTATGTGCTAGATCATCACCGGCGTGTTTCAGTAGTTGCGAGGGCAAAAGTATGTTGAATTTTAAATTATAAATATTTTCTTCAGCAAAACGTTCTCTCATGTCAGTCGTAACATGGTCTAGTGTTGGAATAAAAAACAGTTCTTTTTTAATATGTCATAGCATCATCATTATGATCACAGTTTTCCCTGTGAGGGACGACGGTATAAGATACCGCCGCGGATGATGTGTTGTCCGCGCGTGCAGGTAAGGTTGACTCTGGGCCGAAAATGTTATATACGTTCTCCCCCATTGCCCCCCTACAAATATAACAATATGGAATCTATGTGCATTTAAATTTTGTCGGTTGCGAGCTTAACAGCAGCTAATTGTTGTCTGCCACTTAGTCGCTTTTGGGCATATGTTTTTTCTACGGATCGACCGTACTCTGCGTTCTAATAGGTCTCGTTAGATGCGCCGGTGGAATAGAACTTGGTTTCTGTGAGTTGCTGCTATCATTCCGAAACATTTCTATGAAAGAGTGTTAGTCCATTCCGGCTTTTTTTTCAAAAGCCTTGGTACGCAATCCTTCCACAATGTTGCTACACCCTCAACACCAGAGGCGTTACAAGTGCGTGCCGGCAGGCCTTTTAGCGGACCGTCGGACCGAACCCGAATTGGGCGTCCGACAGGTCGGGGCCCACCTCGCTAAGGTGCCGGACGAGGCGGGCAAATTGTTCGAGAGGATTCTCTCTGCACACGATGGGCCTATAGGCCGCGACCGAATCGGCTGGCCGTCCCGGTTTCGCCAACAGGACCAGCTTCCCACATTTCCAGCACTCAGGGAAGCGTCCGGACGCCAGGCTAGCGTCCAAAACCTCCCTGAGGCGGTCCGACATATGGTCGAGGGCTCGGGCCATCACTCGGGGTGGTACCCCGTCAGGCCCGGGGGCGGTGTTCTTGGAACGGATCCGTAGAACAGCCGCCCCAACCTCCGATTCCCTAACGGGCGGCACCTCACTCCCTCCGTCCCCGTCGTCTCTGGCCGCAACGGCCATCGACGGGGGCGTGTGCTCCGCCCGCTGCGGGAAAAGGCCCTTGAGTCGTGGGGCACCCATCTATCAAGCTTTTTTACCTTGCCAATTTGTCGCAAATGGATCAATATTGTTTTGATGCTTACATTAAAAGCTGCTGCTAGCTCAGCTGTAGATTGAGTTTCGTCAGCTTCCACAATCGCCTTTAATTCATTATTGTTAACCAAAGTCTCCGGACGACCACGAGCTTCATTTTTCAAGTCAAAATTTCCAGAACGGAACCGGGAAAACCAATAAAGGGTTGTGCGTTCTGTTGTATATATATAAGATCAGGTTTTCTTATAAAGCACAACACAATGTGATTCATCTAAAACAGAGTTTTATTTATTAAATACAAATCAGTTTTACATTAAATATGACAAATAAGAAGGTACTAAAAAAATTACCAACCTAAAACAGAGAATCGACAATTAAATGTTCATGCCTTACTCTTTTATACTACAAATCTTTTAATCTTCTTTTGCACAATAAATCTAAGCAAATTCACAATTATAACTTGAACACAACACACATAAATATTAAAGAATCTCCATCTTCCTTATAGCTGTACTAATGCCAACTTGTAATGTCAATGTCACTGTCAACGTCACAAAGCTTACATCACCCCCCTTCGTAAAGCAAATTTTTCCAACTTAAGTTAAGTAAAATTTGACTACAAAATTTAATCATCAATAAGCACAGGAATGAGCTTTGTGACATGATATGGTCCAAGCGATCTTGAACCACGACCAGTATTTATCTTAAAAACAGAATCTGATATTTTTTCTTCAATTAAACAGGGACCCATTCTAATTTCATCCATCTTTTTCTTGTTTAATTTGTTTCCATAATCAACATATACCTTATCTCCTTTTTTAAAATCATGTTGTAATTTATCCTTGGCAAAAATTTTTTTATTATATTCATGCGATTTTATTGACCTTTGGAGTGCTATTTTCCTGTCTTCTTCCAAACTTTTAGTTAATAAATGTTTTCCTTTTAATTCCTTTGGTAGCAAGTCTGTGGACTCGCCAGGTAGCAAGTATTTAGGAGTGAATCCCGTTACAGAATGGTTCGTTTCATTGTATCTATTTCTACATTCTTCCGCTAATTTTGACCAATTTTCTTTTCCTTCTGATTCATTCATTTTGCATCTAATTTTGTTCACAATAGTCTGATTTAACCTCTCGTTTAAACCGTTTGAGAATGGTGCATCTACTGCAGTAAGTATTTATTGAATATTTCGGTTCTTAAGGTAATTCTTGAATTCAATCGAATTAAAAGCTGGATATTGATCAGAGAGTAAGATTTCTATTGTTTCTTCTTGAGGGATTTTTTCAATAAGTTTGATAAAGTCTCGAGCATGTTGATTCTTAGAACATAGGATATATGCATACCTCGTGAAGTGGTCTACTAATAAATGTAAGTATCTTTTTGTTGATCTTTGACCCCCAAATCCTCCTATTGTGTCCAGTGATATTATTTGAAAGGGTTTAGTCGCTGGACCTAATTGCGACATAAAGCCATATTTTCTATTTAACCTTGTTTTATTTTTTATGCATATTTCACAGTTTTTACATATATATTTAATATTTTCTGATAGATTAGGTGCAGTGTAAAATGGTTTTATTTTAGATTCTATTTGATTTATTCCAGTATGACAATATTTTTCATGGGTCTTTTTTATTATAGTTTTGCTGTAATCTTCACTTAATATTATTTTTTTCCTATTATTATTACTTTTTTTATAATAAATTCCATCTTCTAAAATTATATTTCTTTCAAGTTCTTTTATTTGCGAATTTTGTGCTTGATCATACTTTATGTCTTGAATATCGATAATATTTACCGTTCTTAAGTTATCTTCATTATTTTCATCAATGTCCATTACTGGGTTTCTGCTGAGACAATCTGCTTCTGTATTATTTTTTCCTGGAAAATATTTTATTTCGCAATTATACTGCGACAGGTAAAGTGACATATCGCCCAATTCATCGTCAGGTCTGTTTTTTATATTTAACTTTTCTAGAGGCTTGTGATCTGTGTAGACAGTAAAATGATTTCCAATTAACCAATGTTGCCAAAATTTTATGCTCTCTTTTATGGCTAAACATTCCAAAAATATAGCTTTTTTATTTTTTTGTGATACATTTAATTTTTTTGAAAAATATGCTACTGGCTTTTCTTCACCAGTGCGCTGAATTTGTTTCAAAACTGCTCCTATTCCTATGCCACTGGCGTCTGTATAAATTACTATTGGTGCTTGTGGATCATAAATGGCTAGTATTGGTTTGGAACATAAATAGTCTTTAACCTTTTGGAATGCATTCTCACACTGTTTTGTCCAAGTAAATCTCTGATCTTTTCTGAGCAATTGATGTAAAGGATCAAGAACTATAGAGACATTTGGAATGTACTTTCCATAAAAGTTTATTTTCCCTAAAAATTGGCGTATTTGTTTTCTATTTTGAGGAGCAGGAAAATCTTTTATTGATTTCAAATTGTCTTTTAGAGGTGTTATCGTATTCTTTTGTAATATGTGACCTAAGTACTTGACAGAATCACATGCGAACTTACATTTTGTTAATTTTAGCCTAAAACCTTCTTCTTGAATAGCCTCTAGCAATTGCTTTAAATGTGTTATATGTTCAGAAAATGTCTTAGAGAATATTAATATATCATCAATAAAATTCACTGCAAATCCTGACAGACCATTTTTCCTTATAATATTTCCCAAAATCCGTTGAAATATGGCTGGTGCTGTCTTAAGACCAAAGGGTAAACAAGTCCATTGGTAATGACCTTCTTGAGTTACAAAACCAGTTTTATAACGGTCAGTAATTTTCAAAGGGATGGACCAAAAAGCTGAATTTATATCAAGAGTTGTAAAATACTTACAGTTTATTGTTCTTGTTATTAAATCTTCTATGAGAGGAAATGGTTGTGATTGAGGTATTATTATTTTATTTAAATCTCTAAAGTCTATGCATAGTCTGCTTTTTTTTCCTTCGTCCCTTTTAAAAGCTAAAGTAACGGGTGCTGCAAATGGACTGTAAGATTCCTCAATAAATTCATGTTTTAATAGTTGGGAGATTTGATTTTCTATTTCTATCTTGTCTTGGAGTGAACATCTATATGGTCTTTTATAGCAATATTTTTCCACTTGCAAGTCAATACAGGCTTCATTTCTTCTTGCATTGCTTCTTCACTTTTCCAGTATCATATTTATTTTTAGCAAAAATTTCTGTGTAACTATTCAATAATAAGTTTATCTGTTTTCTTTGGTCAGTGTTTAAGTATTCTGTATCTATACTAAATTTGTTTGTATCTATCCCTTCATTAAAGTTTACTTCATATTCTTTTTCTTCTATATTTATTTCCATATTTTTAATCTCTTTATTTTCAATTTTACTATTCGTTTTGAAATTGTGTATTTTCTGTATTTGGATATTTAAATTCTCATCATGAGTCAACCCAAATTTTTGTATTGAATCTAATCCTAGTATTAGATCATACCCAAAATTTTCATTTTCAAAGATAAATGCATTTATTTTAGCCTTCTTGTGTAATAATTCTACATCCAGTGTAATTAAACCTTTAGTTTTACCCCCTCCACTTATTGTTTTTATTTTGTTATGACAATAATTTGGCTTCATATCCGTCACCTGAACTAATCTTGAATTTATTAATGTTATGCGTGAACCGGGGTCATACAGACCCTTAACTTCTAATGTATTATTTAACATCACCGTAGTCTCAATTAGTGGAGGGAATTTAAGTTTTTTGGATCTTCATTACTTAGTTTAACTTGTAATATTGAATTAGAATTAAGTTTTTTTTCATTGGTTGCTTTCATCTCACAGTTATACCAGCAAACATTCTCTGGATGAAATCTATTTAATTTTCCTTTATTCTCACAAATCCTGCATGACGTTTTGTCAGTTCTTTTAATTTCTTGTTTATAGTATTTTTTTCCTGTATTTAAGTTTTTCTTTGTCTCAATTTTCCTTGTTAAACTTTCTAGTCCTCTTATACAGTTAAATAAGTCATTTACTTCTTTAAGACCCTCTCTGTCTATTCTATCCATAATGAAGTTTGGTAGACCAGTGACAATCAAACAAATCAGGGTTTGTGTATCAATTAATTTGTTCATTTCTAGTAACAGTCTCTCTTTTTTCAGAGCATATTCTAACATTGATCCTTGTATATATTTAAAATTCATAGCATACCTTATTGGTGACCAGCTTTTATCAATAAATGTTTCATTTAAACTTTTCTTCCATACAGACCAATCTGAATCTATAGTATGTTTTATAATCATTGAGGTGTACCAATCAGTGCAAGCATCTTCTAAAAGTAATCTTAAAATTTCTACTTTTTGTAAATCTGTATCTATTTGTAAACGTGTACATTCACTTTCAAAAGTATCTAACCATTGTTTGACATTTGTTGTATTTCTTGAAAACTTCTCTATTGAAAATTCTGCTACCAATCTTGTCTTATTTTCTGTTTTTCTTAACAATGTTGGTTCCGTTGACGATGATTCATTACTTTGTTCTAATTTTTCAAGTAAAAACCCATCAAATTGTAAGTTATCATCATCTAAATATGTTGATTTCATTTCCTCGGTTAATGTTATCCAAACCTGTCTCTTATCATGCCTTTTCTGGAGAGATTTTTTTATTTTGTTAAATATTTCATGCTTTATTATTTCTTTGTGTAAATGCACTGGTTGATACTCTCTAGGCACCATAAAGGTTTGGTTTTTTGTATCCGTAATAGAGGTTATAGCATAAATATTTGTCTTATTATCATCCAATTTGGCTTTTATAATAAACTCAAATCTTAATTTTTCCATCTTATAGGTTGTTTGTTCCTGCATGTGTTTATAAAAATTGTCGATTTATAAGATCAGGTTTTCTTATAAAGCACAACACAATGTGATTCATCTAAAACAGAGTTTTATTTATTAAATACAAATCAGTTTTACATTAAATATGACAAATAAGAAGGTACTAAAAAAATTACCAACCTAAAACAGAGAATCGACAATTAAATGTTCATGCCTTACTCTTTTTACTACAAAACTTTTAATCTTCTTTTGCACAATAAATCTAAGCAAATTCACAATTATAACTTGAACACAACACACATAAATATTAAAGAATCTCCATCTTCCTTATAGCTGTACTAATGCCAACTTGTAATGTCAATGTCACTGTCAACGTCACAAAGCTTACATATATATATATACATATATGTAATGTATATACTAGTGCATAACGGCCCTATTCTAATCCCTTACACAGTACACCTTTGTTAGTATATCAAGCATTAGCTTGAGACGATAAAGTCAACGCAGTTCAATTCCATCATTCGCGCGTGTGGCACTTGCCTATTTTATTGAATCCTATTTAATTAATTAAAGTGTTCTTCAAATTCAAGTTTATTTCTATCTTTTTTTTAAAAAACCCTAATTCGAATATCGTCATAACAGTTTTGGTGGCAGCGGTGGGATACCGAAAGTGAAGGTATCCCTGGGACGTCTCCTTCAGGACTCAATTTATTCAACAAAAGTGTCAAAAGTGCTAAAACGAACTCATAATATTCATAATCCATTTATAATATCAAAAGTGTATCCTAAAATCCAATTCAAAGTCTATACCGTGGGTTTATATAGGATCTATATAGTGATCTTGTTCCTGCTTTGTTCCTGAAAGAAAAAGCTCTAATTCAAAGTAAAGAAGTGGTTATGTTCCAGTATATTTTCTACGTGTTCCTGTAAGTCTTAACAACATTATATTTTATTACAAAAGTGCGGCTCAACCCTGATGATTTTCTTAAAACGAGTGTGTGAAGTTAGTGAGTGAAAAAAAAAAAAAATTAAAATTTAAGAAGTGTTCTATTTCGTATCATTAATCAAAACCTATTGTAATAAATTTTATACAACTCTCCTATTGTAACTCTCTCACAGATATTGTTATTGTTAACTAGTTTTTGTTATTGTTAACTAGTTCTCAGAATTTATCAACAAGACATTCGATATCCATACAATCACTCTTTGTTTAGACCTTACTGAAACGAACTTAGTGGCCGTCTATTATCGTTACCGTTATTAATCGTATTCATTCTCTGCTTTTTGTTTATTTTAATATATCAAAATGACTCCTAAACTAGAAGAAATCGTTCAAATTGGAATATTATTTAAATTCATTAAACCATTCGACGGCACACGAGAAAAATTAAATTCATTTTTAAGTAATTGTGACAATGCTATTAATTTAGCTTCCGACGCCCAAAAACCAATATTGTTAAAATTCATTTTATCACAATTGGAAAACAAGGCTGAAGTAGTTTGCTCCATCAAAGAATTTGACTCTTGGGATCAGTTAAGTAGCTTCCTTAAAATACAGTTTGGTGAAAGAAAACATTACGCTCATCTCATGACTGAGTTACGGGATTGCCAACAACTAAACGAACCGGTTAATCAATTCGCATTACGTTTAGAAACTTGTCTTTCAAAGCTTCTAACAGAAATAACTTTATCCAATAAAAAGAAATCCGAATTAGTTGGTCGTATAGCGGCTATGGAAGACTTAGCCCTCCACACGTTTTTGGTTGGCCTTAAGCCCGAAATTTCTAATTTAGTCCGTTGTAGAAATCCATCCACCCTTAATGACGCTATCAACTTCGCAGTGTCAGAGGAGAAAATTCTTAACTCTTATAATAAACGTAATTCCACAAACTCCACATCTTATCGCACTAATTTTAAACCTCAGAATCCTTCTCGTCCTTTTATTCCAAACGCAAATTTTAAGCCACAAATGCTTAGACATTATGATCAAAATAATCAAAATGTATTCTGTCGTTATTGTAAAAATCAAGGTCATACCATTGAAACTTGTAGAAAACGTGATAATAATAATAATAATAATAATAATTTATTTGCATAAAACATGTGTTATTAGGATGTTATAGTATAAATACAGTAGGTACAGTACTTAAAAACATGTTTTGCCATAGCTGGCGTGCAATTTTTTTTTATAATAGTTAAAATGTCATGTCACATAAATGTCAAATATTAAATAAAAAAAAAAAAACAATAATCAAAAATGAAGCAAACAAAACAGTCAAAAAAAATTTAAACATATGCACTAAACATTATGACAATTATGAGACTTAATTGATTGTATCTGCCAAATACTCTTCAATACTATAGTAGGCTTTCTGTATGAATATTTCTTTAAGCCTGTGTTTGAATTTATTTTTGTTGAGGTCTTTAAATGGTGCTGGTATTTTGTTAAAAAATTTAGGTGCCATGCTAAAGAGACTATTGCCCATTAAAGCAGTTTTAGCGGTCTGCATACAGAGCTTACTGTCATCACGCCTGTTACGCTTGACTACGTCTGCCAATCGGGGAAACAGTGCAGGGTTCGTTTTTACGAACATACATACTTCCAGAATATATAGGCTTGGGAGTGTCAAAATTTTATGCCTTATGAAGTAAGGCCTACAACTGTCCGTCACTCTTAGTCCAAACATAGCGCGGATACAGCGTTTCTGTAATTTAAAAGCAATGTCCTTGTTAGTGGAATTTCCCCAGAAAATCACACCATACCTTAAAACAGGTGCAACCAGGCCATGATATGCGGTGAGCAGTGTCTCGTTATTAACTGATGGCGAAAGTTTATATAGTGCATATGAGGATTTACTTATTCTATTACTGACATATTCTATATGAGCTTTCCAATTAAGTTTTTTATCTATCACAAGACCCAGAAACTTTGCCGTATTAACTTCCTCTATTTTATTATTGTCGTATTTTATGTCTAAAGGTGATGAGGGGATTATCCGTTGACAGAAATGCATTACATTAGTTTTATTCAAATTGATCTTTAAATTATTGGCAATTAACCAAGAGATCATTGTAGATATACAATTATTTATGTCATTTTCATATGAGTCAATATTTTTACAATCTATAGTCAATGTACTATCATCAGCGAAAAGCGTGATGGGATGTGTAGTGAAATTTGGTAAGTCATTAATATATATAATAAATAGAAGAGGGCCCAGTACGCTTCCTTGTGGTACCCCATATGTCACATAGCGTTCACTAGATAAGTGTGTTAATTCTTCTTTCCTCTTGATGTCTAATCTCGAGATTGCCGTTAATTGTTTTCTGTTTGATAAATAAGATTCAAACAGTTTCAATATGTTTCCTCTCACACCATAACATTCTAATTTTTTTTTTAGAATATTGTGATCAACATAGTCGAATGCCTGTGTCATATCACAGTACACAGCACATACGGGAGTCTTTTTATCAACATTTATCATTATATTCCGAAGAAAGTCATAGATAGCCATATTTATTGTCATATTTTGTCTAAATCCCCTTTGTTCACGACAAAGAATAGATTTTCTTTCTAAATAAGTGTATGTCTGTTTGTAGATGTATTTTTCAAATATTTTGGATATGATCGATATTAGTGCAATAGGTCTGTAGTTCTGAATTTGTTCCTTATCGCATTTTTTGTATAGAGGTTTAATTATCGATATTTTCAGATTCTCAGGATATACACCGTTAACTATACACAAATTTAATATGAAACAAAGGTGTTCACATATCAAATGTCCAACCGATTTAATTATTTTAGTGGTTATTTCATCTTTGCCCACACTATTTGTGTTTTTAAGACCATTTA
Source organism: Spilarctia lutea (assembly GCA_916048165.1). Classification (NCBI taxonomy): domain Eukaryota; kingdom Metazoa; phylum Arthropoda; class Insecta; order Lepidoptera; family Erebidae; genus Spilarctia; species Spilarctia lutea. The sequence continues at coordinate 358,696 of CAJZHC010000003.1, forward strand.
TAATATTGAAGATATCGATTGGTAAACATGGCTGCATGAACATTGATTCTTTGCTGTGTTTCAAATTGGTAGTTATATTGTTCTTATCATGTTGTATTGGTACTACCTTGTCCACAAAATAATCATTGAATGTATTTGCAATCATTTTGGGATTAGTTATATATTTATTGCCAACTTGTATTTTTTCTATATTCCTAGGTACATTCAATTTATTATTATTAATAATTTGCCATGCAGCTTTATTCTTATTAAGCGATGTTTTAATTTTGTAGCAGTTTTGGGCACGTTTAGTTAGTGCTATTATTTTTTTATATAGCTTTGCATAATTTTTATATTTATTATAATTTAATAGTGAACGTTTACACCTATATGTCCATAGAAGATGTCTTTTCTTCTTACTACAAATTTGTATACCACGTGATATCCAAGCTGGCTTTTTATTGGTGTGAATAGTAATATGTCGCAATGGAAAGCAAAGGTCGTAAAATAATTTAAATTCTCTCATAAATATGTTATAAGCTAAGTTTGCATCATTGGTCTCATATATTTCCGAAAAAGTTAATTTTTCTAGACAACTAACAAACTTTTTGATGTTTTCCTTAGAGAAGTCTCTTTGTTTTTTACGCCAATATTTAATAATGCATTTATTTTCTAATGGGACTTCTAATAACTGCGCTGTGTGGTCGGATAAGTCAAATTCTATAATTTCTGTTCTACAAGATTTATGAAAATTGTGTGCTATATTATCTATGCATGTTTGGCTTTTAATTCGAGTTGGTTTATTTATTGCTAGTTTGAGGCCAAAGTTTGAGAGTATGGATTTAAATTGCAGAGTTGCACTGCCTTTCCCCAAAACATCAATATTGAAATCTCCAGCTATCAATATGTTTGTATACTTTTTTTTGTTTACATTAATTAGCAGCTGTTCCAATATTTCAAAAAATATGTTTAGCTTGTTTACTTTCGGCGTTCTATAAACACATACAATTACTATTTTATATTCAACGAGTTCTATTGCACAGCACTCGACAATACCTATTTTTGATAAAGAACTAATCTCCATTATTTCTTTGCACTTATGGCCCATCCGAACTAATATACAAGCTCCACCTCTTTTACTGAGCTGCCGACTGTAACAAGCACCCAGGTAATAGTTTGGTACATCGAGGTGAGACTCATATCCTGACATAATAAAATGTTCAGTTACGCAAACCACGTCAACATTTTGTTTTCTATCTGAGAGTTCAGCAAGACAAACCGTAAAAGCCTCAGATTTCGATATTAAGCCTGCAATATTCTGGTGCAATACAAATAGGGGTTTATAGACGAAAAAACTCGCTGTGACTATCATTTGTATTACATTCATCATTGTCCATGTTAGTTTCATTAATAGTCATGTTATTAAAATTATATTTTTGTATGTCAACAATCATATTATAAATGTCATTAAAAATGGTTTGAAATCCAAAATTATTTATGACACCGTAGCGTCTATCAAACATACTATAATCACACTTTAAATTTTTATTGCTGTCTAAGAAATAAGCATGTTCGTTTGTTAAAATATTTCGGTTATTAAATGTTTCCACTCTTGAGTTATACACATTTGCGTAGTAGGCGTACTTATATGTTGGTGTACAGATAATTATGTTAGTGTGTTTTATTTCTAGCAATACTTTTCTCAGAAGTGAGACAATGTCGAAATATGTGTTAGTAGCTTTAAAATTTTCTTCTCCCAGCAATAATACACAGTAGTCCTTTAAAGTAAAATTCAGTAGCTTTTCTTTCAGTCCACTGAGTAGCTGCTGCGTACTGCCTTGAGGTATAATATAGTGACACACGTCAATGTTTATTAATGTATTTTCTGCTATGTTAAGTAAACTATTTGTATTGTTCGTGCTTAAGAGACATAATTTATTTCTTATAATCGGACGTTTTGGAGTATTTATTGTCTCGTTGCTGGTTTGATTTTTCGATGATTTTTTTGTTGCATTTATAGTGTTTCGATTCTCTGTTTGTGTCTGTTTATTGTTTACCTGTACCTGTGTTTTCTGATTTCTTTTTGTACTAATTTGTTTACGTTTAGCTGGACTCGTTGTGTTTTTCTTTAAAAGCAATTCATTTTTCTCTGTTAAAACTTCATTTTCTTTTTTAAGTTTGCTATTGTCCACAGACAAACTATCTATTTTGCTGTGGGCATTTTGTAATTCCTGCGTAAGTTTCCCGATTTGTTCTCCTAATTTAATCAATTCATCATCTTCGTCATCAGAAATACCAGGGAAATTTGTATCTGTATCATGTGTTTGTTGCGAAATTGCTATCTCGCTGTCATTCATACTTGCGGTTTGTGTTCGACGAAATGTGATATTATCAAAGAAACTCATTCTAAATAGTCAATTTTATGAAATAATATTTTGCGAATAGTACTTGTCCACTTTTATAAAGTCGTAGTATATCGAAATATAAATTACAAAAACTATAAATTGTATTTTTTTTTTTTTTACACAATGTAGGTACTAGGCAAAAACACTTTTTAATATTTATCACCGTTTTGGTCACTGATATGGTCTTACTTCGATTATTGTACATATAAATAAGTGTTTAAGAGTTGTGTTTGTAATATGTATGTGTTAATAATGATATAAGCACTACTTTTACACTTTCGATATCGTTATGTTATTTCGAGATTTAGATAGTAATTTATTTAGTTACATCACTTTACAATACTTTCACTAATAGTTCGTAGATTTATGAACAAAACTCGAACAATTGACTATTCAGAAACGTTGAATTCTATTTTTTATTTGTAAATAAATACGGAACCGATCTTAACGCGACGGCTAGCGCCATCTACTTTATAGATAGAAGAATACAATAATAATCGATTCAAAGTTAACCCCTCAACTCAATTCGAAAAACCACCTTATAAAGAGAATTTTAAGCCTAAGCCCGCTCGCGTCAATTGTGTTGTCAGTGAAGATGATTATTATAATACAGAGCCACAACCACCGATGAGTTGAAATAATACTCAAAATCATGAAAACTATAATTTAAACGAATAATGGGCTCACGGAGGTGTCTCGTGAGACCCAAATCACATCCTCTCAATAAATCCTACCATATCAACGACACCCATCCTTCTAAATCCAAGGACCACACGGGTAACCAGCCCCAAACAAGTGTCAATCCTTCTAAATCCAAGGACCACACGGGTAACCAGCCCCAAACAAGTGTCCATCCTTCTAAATCCAAGGACCACACGGGTAACCAGCCCCAAACAAGTGTCCATCCTTCTAACTCCCAGGACCACACGGGTAACCAGCCCCAAACAAGTGTCCATCCTTCTAAATCCAAGGACCACACGGGTAACCAGCCCCAAACAAGTGTCCATCCTTCTAACTCCCAGGACCACACGGGTAACCAGCCCCAAATAAGAGCCCAGACTCATTCAACTACTGTTAAAATTGCAGATAACAATTTATGCATGACAAATAAAGTGTATGAAATATCCTTTAAAGATAATATATCCTTACCTCATGTCTCTATGCAAACACCCATTTCTAATAAACCACTAACCTTACTCGTAGACACTGGATCTTCAGTATGTCTACTCCAGAAGGCTTCTATTCAATCATACTCCGACCTGAAATTAGACGACAATATAATAAAACTAAAAGGCATAGATAGTCGCGAAGAAGCCGTATCTACCCTTGGTAGTTTCAACATGAACCTAATATTTAATAAAGAATCAATATCCTATCAATTTCACGTAGTAGAATCAATAGATTTTCCTTATGACGGTATCATAGGAAATGATTTACTTACCCATTATCAATGCTCTGTGGATTACAATCGCCAAATACTTAACCTAGGAGTAAATAAAATTAAATTAAATCTAACTCATCCAATCTATAAAATACCACCCCGTTCTGAAATCATTGTGGAATGTTCAGTCACTAATCCCGAACTAAAAGAAGGTCTTATTCTTGATCAACACATAAATGATACTTTGCTTATCGCGAATTGTTTGACTAAAGTTAAAAGGAATAATCGAATAAATCTTACAGTCTTAAATACCTCTGAAAATCCTGTCTCTCTGAATTCGAATCTCCAACTCACCTTACATCCCATTGACTATGAAGCCTGTCTATCAAATTATACTAATCGTAATCAAACATGTATTAGTAGAACTAATGAAGTCCTTAACCTTCTGCGAGTCTCACACTTAAATTCTGAAGAAAATGAAGCTCTTTATGATGTGTGCTCAAAATATTCTGACATATTTCATTTACCTAATGAGCTACTTACCTCAACCGATGCTATTCAACACGAAATCCGCACGTCTTCTGATCCACCTGTTAATGTCAAATCCTACCGTTTCCCAGAAATACATAAGCAAGAAGTTAGTTCTCAAATAAATAAAATGATAGATCAGAACATTATCAAACCTTCCTTATCTCCCTGGTCTTCTCCAATATGGATTGTTCCCAAAAAGATCGATGCCTCGGGCCAAAAGAAATGGCGCATAGTCATCGACTATAGAAAATTGAATGACATAACAATTGGTGAAATCTATCCCATCCCTAATATTGTCGAAATTCTAGATCAGTTAGGTAACTCAAAATACTTCTCAACTCTTGATCTTGCTTCTGGTTTCCATCAGATCAAAATGGCTCCACAAGACGCCTGCAAAACTGCCTTCAGTGTTCCCCAAGGACATTTCGAATTTACTCGAATGCCATTTGGTTTAAAAAATGCGCCAGCAACTTTCCAACGTCTTATGAACAATGTCCTTACAGGCCTTCAAGGCGAAAGATGCTTTGTATATCTAGATGATATTGTTGTTTATTCACATGATTTAAATCGTCACATCCAGAATCTAACAGCTGTCTTTCAACAGCTTCGTAGTTTTAATTTGAAACTGCAGCCCGATAAATGTGAATTTTTAAGAAAAGAAGTAGGCTATTTAGGGCATATTATAACAGAAAATGGTCTAAAGCCTGATCCAAATAAAGTTAAATCCGTTCAAAATTTCCCTATACCAAAGTGCCCGAAGGATATCAAATCATTTCTAGGTCTTATATCTTACTATAGACGTTTTATTCCTGAATTTTCAAAATTATCTAAACCACTTTCAAATCTCCTAAAGAAAAATGTTCCATTCGTCTGGACTAATGAACAATAGTTGGCTTTCGAAATGCTCAAAGATAAATTGATTACCGCTCCAGTTCTCATCTATCCAGATTTCACAAAATGTTTTAACCTTACTTGTGATGCAAGTAACTACGCAATCTCTGCTATCTTATCTCAAGGCCCAGTGGGAAAAGATCATCCTGTGGCCTATGCATCCAGAACATTAAATAAATGCGAAATCAATTATAGCACAACAGAAAAAGAACTGTTGGCTATAGTATGGGGATGTAAAACCTTCAGACCATACGTATTTGGTCGCAAATTTATTATCATAACCGACCATCGTCCTTTAAAATGGCTCTTTAATCACACTGACCCGAGTAGTAAACTGCAACGGTGGCGTCTTCAACTTCAAGAATTCGAATACGAAATCGTTTACCGAAAAGGTAAGTTAAATTCAGCAGCTGATGCTCTCTCTCGATATCCCGTTAATCCTACATATCCTGTGAACTTACCTGATACTGAACTAATAGATCTAGGTCCGCTGGATATTAGTCCTTTCAATCCTTTAAATATTCCAAATCCAATAAACTTACCAGATCCTCTTCTTCCTACAGAGCAACAACCAAACTGTGATATTCCTAGTCCTTCTCCAGAAGCCTCAAATGAAAACTCAAATCCTGAAAGAGAAAATGTACCACAACCTTCTGTAGATCAGTTTCCCGAAACATATTCCCCAAATCCAAACTCATCTAACACTTCAGATACTTATTCAAAGTTTCTGAAAATTCCTTCGACGGTAACATATGACACAATAATTTCTGAGCACAATGATAATTTGCTCAAAAGTCAAAACAAAATTCTGGTAATCCCTACATCGCTTGATCTAGATGAATCCATTCCCTACGTCCAAGAAATCCTATCGAATTCAGCAGATTGCGAATCCTTTATGAACTCCGAGAGAACTTTACTCTTCTTTAAATCGTTGTTGATAGCTGATAAAACCTACTACTTCTTATTCACTAAAGTACATCACTTTGATAACTGTTCCTATAGTGATATTTTCGAATCTTTAAAGAACTTACGGAATCATCTTATATCTCTAAATGAAGCTATAGATAAAATTAGTATTACGGATTTCAAAAATCCGTTTGATAAACATGCTTATATCAAAATCTATAATATGGTAGCTTATCTCTTTCACAATACCTCAATTCAAATTCAAATTTATCGTAATAAAATATATTATCCTAGTCCTTCAGAAGTTCAAAAAAATCCTACGCGAAAATCACGATATTCCTGTCGCTGGGCACCTTGGTGCAAATAGAATGTTTAACAAAATTCGAAAAGGTCAGAAATAGAAGATTATGTCAAAAAGTGTAATTCTTGTCAAACAAATAAAGCTCTTAGGAAAATTAACCGGGCACCCATGCAAATAACTAGTACTTCCACTGCTCCCTTTGAAAGAATGTCTCTTGATATAGTTGGCCCTCTTCCTGAATCCGGTATAGCTAAACTTAAATATATTCTTACCCTCCAAGATGATCTAACTAAATACTCAGTGGCATATCCAATTCAAAGTATTACCGCTGAAGAAACCAGCGACTGCCTAATCCACTTTGTTTCCTTGTTTGGTATCCCAAAAACTATTCTTACTGATCAGGGCACAAATTTCACAGCAGCGCTATTTAAAGAAACCTGTAAATTCCTAAAGATCAAACAGCTCTGGTCATCTCCATACCATCCGCAAACACAAGGCGCTCTAGAACGAAGCCATTCCACCCTAAAGGAATATCTTAAATCGTATATATCCGAAGATCAAGACAATTGGCCAAAATATGTTTATACAGCTATGCTAGCTTATAATACAACTATCCATTCTACAACTAATTATACTCCTTACGAGTTGGTCTTCGGTCATAAACCTATACTTCCTAATTCCATTTACGAATCTAACACAAGTGCTTCTTATCCGGACTATATTAAAATGTTACAACATCGTCTTAAATGCACGCGAGATAAGGCTATTGAATATATAAGGAAATCAAAAGAGTCTTCCAAAGCCTATTACGATACCCGTACTAGACCCGTAACTTATCATGCTGGTGACTATGTATTTCTTAAAAATCATCTCCGAATGCGTAAAGCTTTATCTCCGATCTGGAAAGGCCCCTATAAAATTATTAAAATAAATGGTAGAAATAGTGTAACACTACTGATAAATAGACGACACGTGTCTCACCATTTCGATGAAATAAAATTAGCTCATCGTCGTGACGCCGTATTATAATTATTATTTTAAGTTAAGTTACTCTTGTGTTATTTATTCCTTAAGTCTCTATTTTAACTATTCCTATATAGTTCTCTGTGTCCTGTAGAAAAGATATTCGTCGAAACAATCTAGGAATACTTCTAGAATATACTTTGTTCCCATTGGATCATTGAAAATAATAGATGGTTTTCTTAGCCTCTTAATTCTTGAAGATATTTCTTATATATAACAGCACATTAAAAATTTTAACGGTGTGATAGGCACCTCTAAGTTCCTATGCAAACAAACTACTCTTTATATCGATATCGAATGTCTTAACTTATACTAACCATTATGAATAAGATATAATGACATAGCCTTTCTTTTTTATTGATAAATTAGTATTAAGAATAAATTTTAATGGTATGTTAAACTTACATTATCTTTTAAGCTAAAAGATACTATAAATGCTATTATGTTTAGTAAATCTAATATTTTACACTTCTATCATAAGCCCGAAGCAGCTATTTACACAGCTTGCTGATAATTATAAGTTTTTAGTTGATCATCATCAATTTCCGATAACCCTAGATTTAGAAAATATATTTACATTTATGAATATTTCAGAATTTGCTTCTTATTATAATTCTAATAATATTGTATTTGTTTTAAAGATTCCTCTAGTGAGCTCAAAGAGCTATGAATTATATCATAGTATACCACATCCAGTTCCTATAGCTAATGATACTTACACTACGATAATTCCATCTGCTAAATACCTAGCTATCACTAGATATAGGTCCTATTATACTAAATTAGATAATTAAGTATGTAACTGTAAAACTCAATTCCTTCAAGGCCAACTAGATATTTGGCAAACATTGTCTAATATTATCCATAGATTGTCTATTAAACTTAACTTCACATTGTCCTACCATAATCTCCATTAATATTGTAATTTTATTGTTTATTCATAAAATCGGTACATGTCACCGCCTTTTAAATAAAAAGAATTCTCAGCTTGATTTAAAAAAAAACCATAGAGCTAACAGAAGTTGCTGTTACTTCCTCAGACATTCCAACATCCAAAATCCGCACAACCTTTACGTAAACTTAACCCTTTCGGGATAAGTTTAGTCAAAACCCTGGGGGCTGTTATATATATATATATATATGTAATGTATATACTAGTGCATAACGGCCCTATTCTAATCCCTTACACAGTACACCTTTGTTAGTATATCAAGCATTAGCTTGAGACGATAAAGTCAACGCAGTTCAATTCCATCATTCGCGCGTGTGGCACTTGCCTATTTTATTGAGTCCTATTTAATTAATTAAAGTGTTCTTCAAATTCAAGTTTATTTCTATCTTTTTTTTAAAAAACCCTAATTCGAATATCGTCATAACAGTTCGTTTGTACAGTTCTCTCCGTAAACGTTTTTGATGTTACGTGCCGTTTGTGTCGCGTTGGTGCCACGACGGAACTCATATTCCATAATTACACGAATTTTTAAAGTATCCATTATGACGAAAAATGTTCAAATGTAATGAAAATACAACGCTAATCAAAAAACAAAAGACTGAGTTTGTAAATAGAATGTCATGGTTTTAAAACAAAATTAATTTGAATTTAGAATACAGAGCCATTACGAACTTTTTTTTATTTGAAATGACCAGTACTGAAGAAACGCAATTTCATAGGTAAAGACCTATTATTATATACATAATTTGTTTATAGAGTGCAGAATTAAGAAAGCGTGAACTGTGGAGGGAAACACACATGTACAAAACACAAAAACACGCACACGAAAACATGTATACTATACACAAATACGTGTCATGGATACCGAGTCTCCCTGACCGGGGAGCGAGTGGGAGGCCCCTGGATAGGTAACGTACAAAGTCCCACTACAACAAACAGAGCCAAAATAAAATAATAAGTAGCAAATAAAATATATTACTGTAAATAATATATTTGGAAATAAATGTATATACGTGTAACTCGATAAATAAGTGGAATATATGTACAATAAATACAATAGATAACATAGGATATATAAATATAGTGTAAATAAATGGAAACATATGTGTAATACATACAAAGATGGAAAAATGGAATATATAAACATAGTGTGTAAATGGATATTGTTCAGGCCAAGTGCCTGCTGAAGGAATAGATCAATAGCGGTACACGTTGCGTTCCAAAAGGCATAGGCGTTATATTTTTTATTTGTACACCAACCGCCCTCTTCTTTCACTATCGAATCAACCTTCGCAATAATCAGCACGAAAATTTTAATTTTATATTTAATATTATTAAACAACGTTCCAAAGCATTTTTGGGTTTCAATTGAGGCTCCTTTATGTCCGCTAAGACATAAATTGGTGGAGCCCATGAGGGAAATATCAATAAAATTTCAAGAAATTTAACATTGTGAAAATTCGTCGACATCGACTAAGCAAAAGGTTGACGGCGCTTAATATCTGAAGGAGTTCAAGGAGTACACGAGGAGTACACAGCAGGACAGCGATACCAGCTCGGTCAGTGGAGCACCCAAAGCTTTGCACCGCGCGTCGAGGTTCCGCCCGAAAGTTAAGTACCCGTCCTTGACCTCAGTTTTATTCCAAATCAGACTTGAATAGTATCTCCACTTGTAACCTACAGTTTTAGTACGAAGAAATCGCATATAAATACTTTGTGGCGACAGCCGCCCAGTCACGAAACATGCGCTCGTCGCGAGAGCTAAGAAATTATGAACGGATTCTCAGCGCGCGCCCATATTTACGTAAAGTTTCTTCGCTCCAATTGGTTGAGGTATGTTGTCGGCCAAAATTTAACTATAAGGAAATGCATTTTTGTAAATAAATCAGATAAGTCGTAACCTCCTCGAGTTTCACTACTATTCTAACTACGGTACGAAGGCTAACAGCTGGGCCGGTTAGAATAGTTACCATCACCTTTCCCTGGTATTAAGGCTACGGATCGAAGGCTAATCAGCTGGGCCGGCCAATATACCTATCCCAGTATCTGCTGTATTCAAGCCAGCTGGCATAGTGTAGGGCCGGGTCAGTACACAACCCCACGGGTCAGCAAGCCTCTCAGCTGTCCCGAAAACTTAAACGTGCTAACTAAAATTTGTATTATAGAATAGAATACCTAAATGTAAATTTTGTGCGGTAGGTGAATAATACTTATCTATCGTATACATTTTAAGAACAAAAATACATATTTGCTTAAAATAATCACGTAATTTTAATGCAAATACACCTCAAACTATAAATCCTTAGAAAGTATTTCTTTTATAAATAAATGTTTAGTATTTTAAATGCAATAAATTTTTTTTTGTTTTTTAAAACGTAAGTGGGTATCTACAACAATTTATAGACTACGTTATTCTTTAATTTCGATTCTAATTTTCATTTTATTTTTGTTCACGATTGTGAATTATGATAGGTTATCGACTTCGACGTCGTGGTTAAACATGCTTTTTGACTTAACAATTGTATAATTAGTTGGTTTATAACGTTTAAAAATATCATATTTCGCCAGTATTGTACGGTACGGTGCAGTGTCATGGGCTCTCCATTTGAGGTTATTGTTTTCGATGTGGAAGATTATAATGGGGACGAACGTGTTGCTACCAATATGCAAACGTTCTATGGTGATTTACAGCGATTTGATTCGTATTGGGTGAATATCACAGTGAATTTTTATGTGCCTCGCCATAGTAATTATCATTTGTGCGTTACGTGTATTCATATATATGTGTATAACTGTGAACGTGTAACTTATGGCGACTGTGTATCTATTTTTAGAGAGTGCTATCGCGAAGCTTATTTTTGTAGTTTTTGCAGTAGACGTTGTTACACGTTTATTTGAAGGATATTTGATTAATGTATCCTTTATTTTTAATATATTATATTTAATACATTTTTTTGAAATTGATTTGTATGGATTCAATTGTTTATCATTTAATTAAAGTATATTGTGTATAATCTCTACAAAGCCGCCACAATGTCCGTCCAAGTACAGAATCAGCATACAAGACCCGTACCATTGCATCGAGGAGTGAGACAAGGGGACGTTATATCCCCGAAATTGTTCACTAATGCAATGGAGGACTTCTTCAAGACGCTGCACTGGAAAGGACGCGGAATCAACATCAATGGCGAATACATCTCTCACTTGCGATTTGCAGACGACATTGTCATCATGGCAGAGACGCTGCAGGACCTACAACAGATGCTGAACGACCTTGCTGACTCTTCTGTACGCATCGGCCTACGGATGAACTTGGACAAGACCAAGGTCATGTTCAATGAACACGTACTACCGGAACCGGTTGCGGTACACGGTGCCGTTCTCGAAGTTGTTCAAAAATACGTGTACCTCGGGCAGACTTTGCAGTTAGGGAGAAACAACTTTGAGGACGAGGTGAGTAGGAGAATCCGGCTGGGTTGGGCAGCGTTTGGGAAGCTTCGTCGAGTCTTCTCATCATCGATCCCACAGTGCCTAAAGACAAAAGTCTTTAATGAGTGCGTCCTACCCGTAATGACATACGGAGCTGAAACGTGGACACTTACGGTACGGCTGGTCCACAAGTTCAAAGTCGCTCAGCGTGCTATGGAAAGGGCTATGCTCGGCGTTTCTCTAAGGGACCGTATTAGAAACGAGGTGATCCGACAGAGAACCAAGGTCATCGACATAGCCCACAGGATTAGCAAGCTGAAGTGGCAGTGGGCTGGTCACATTTGCCGCAGAACCGATAACCGTTGGGGTAAACGGGTTCTTGAGTGGAGACCGCGTCTCGGCAAACGTAGTGTAGGACGTCCACAGGCCAGGTGGAGTGATGATTTGCGCAAGACGGCTGGCAGGAGCTGGATGCGAGAAGCCGAGGATCGAACTAAGTGGCGTGCTATTGGAGAGGCCTATGTCCAGCAGTGGACTGCGATAGGCTGATGATGTGTATAATTTGTTGTTTGATTTACTTTAACTATTTATATGACTGCCTCGTTGGTCTAGTGGTTAGCGTAAGCGACTGCAAATCAAGAGGTCTCGGGTTCAATTCCCGGGTCGGACTGCTGTTGGGTTTTTCCTACAAGAAATTCCTAATAGCAGCCCGGAGTATGGAAGATGGCGGTGTTTCCTGCCCGTGCTTCGGAGAGCACGTTAAGCCGTCGGTCCCGGTTGTCATGAACATCTATGGCAATCGTTATTGGGAAGTCAGTGCCCTCAAATATACTGACAACTAGTTCAACCTTCGAATTCAGTTCGCCCTCAGGGTTGCGGAGGTCAGATGCCAGTCGCTCTGTGTAAAAACTGATATTCAGGTAAAACCGGTTGAACTGGTAGCCGACCCCAAATATTGGGAATAATAAAGGCTAGGAAGGAAGATTTATATGACTGCACGGTTGGCCTAGTGGTTTAAACGTTCACTACTGCGCCAAGTGCCGTGGGTTCAAATCCCACGTGGGACATCACTTTGTGTAATCCACAAAATGTTGTCCTGAGTCTGGGTGTTATTTGTGTCCGTTACATGTATGTTTGTAAAGCCCCCCGCGCCACAGGATGTATATTCCTAATGCGGGAGTTGTCTTTTAAAAAGAAAGAAAAGAAAAGAAAAAAAACTTTTGAGTTATTTTTAATCATAATTTTTTATATATATGTTTTTTTTATTTTTTTTTATTGAATAGTGGGCAAACGAGCAGACGTATCACCTGATGGTAAGCGATTACCGCCGCCCATGGACACCCGCAACACCAAAGGCGTCACAAGTGCGTTGCCGACCTTTGGGGGATGAGAAAGGGGATGGGGATGGGGATGGGGGAGGGGTTGGGGTATGGGCCTCCGGTATCCTCACTCACTCGGTGAAACATAGCGCAAACGCTATTTCACACCGGTTTTCTGTGAGGCCGTGGTATCACTCCGGTCGAGCCGACCCATTCATGCCGAAGCATAGCTCTCCCACGGTAGACTTATTAATTAATTATGTTTTAAATATACACTTTTTTTGCAAAAAAAACGGGCACTTAAGCAAAGAACTATTTTATAGTTACTATTAGTTTGTTTGTCAATTTTAGGTATTGTTATCCTCAGAATTTCATAAATTAATTAGGAAGGAATAGGTATCATCAGTTTTATCATAACATTTTGATTAAATTATTGAGAAATAATGTTTAAGCTCAAAACACTATTATTGTACCTGCTCGCTAAATAAAAATGAGACGCGTTAATTTCTTTGTTTTTCTTAAATACATTAAAAGCAGATAAAAGTTTAGTATTGAGTGTGACCCCCTCTTGCTGAAATCACGGCTTGCATTCGTCTGGGCATGCTAGCGAGTATATCTTTTATGGTTTCTTGGGGAATACGTTGCCACTCCGCGGTAATCACATTCTTTAGCTCTCTGATGGTCTGCGGGGCCGGCTGCACTGATCTCACTCGTCGCTTCAGAACGTCCCAGACATGCTCTATGGGATTGAGGTCCGGACTTCTAGCTGGCCAGTCCAAACGACGAATTCCGACTTCTAGCATATACGCTTCCACATCGCCAGACCGGTGGGCGCGAGCGTTGTCGTCCATAAAAAATGAGTTTTCGCCAAGAGCGGTTAAAGCGGGTTGTGCATAAGGAATTAGAACTTCCGTTATGTATCGGTGTCCAGTCAGTGTACCGTTTTCGATGAAGACTAACTCCGTACGATCCATGGAATTTATTTCTGCCCAAAACATAACAGAGCCCCTTCCATAAGGTGTGATTTCTTCAAAACATGCCTCTGCAAAGCGTTCTCCTCGTCTACGTAGCACTCGCCGACGTCGGTCTTCACCATGCAGAGATATCCTGGCTTCATCAGAGAACAATATCCTATCCCAGTCTTCATGAGTCCATGACACACAATTTCGAGCGAAGCTATGCCTGGCAACTCGATGTCCACGGAGTAATTTAGGGCCGCATGCCGGGCGATGACTGTGTATATTAGCAGCGAGAAGCCTCCTCCTGACCGTCCATAGACTAATTTGCACATTTCTTACTTCTTCGAGGCTGTTCTTGAGGTCCACATAAGAAGATTTGCGATTTCTCAACGCTTGACTAACTAGAAAACGATCATCCCGTGGTTCGGTACATGTCTTTCTGCCAGAACCAGGCCTTCTCTTGACGGAACCGGTCTCTTGATAGCGCTGCCAGGTCCTTTGAACTGTCGACCGACTCACATTTAGCCTCTGAGCCACGAAGCATTGGCTGCAACCTTCTTCTAGCAGCGCAATAATTTTGCTCGCTTTTATCGCTTTATCTACCATTTTCGAGATTGCTAAACAGCAATAACAATACTTTTAAATGTCAAGGACATCAGATAATTTAATAAAAATTGACAAAAAGTTAATTATAGTCGATATTAACTATAGGGAATTCGCGCCACAAAATGTAGTTAAAAGTTGTTTTCTTTGAAAACCAGGCTCAGTCAAAAATTTGAATTTGGAATGTACTCTTATAAACATTATGGCACTTTTATAACTGGCCAGTAACATGTTCAAATGATTAAAACCTTTTTGGTATTTTATTTTTTTCAGCCAGGAAGAAAATCGAAACCGCCCGTTTTTTTTGCAAATGAGTGTATATATATGTAAGCTTTGTGACGTTGACAGTGACATTGACATTAAATTGAGTCGGCATTAGTACAGCTTTAGGTAAGATGGAGATTCTTTGATTTTTATGTGTGTTATGTTCAAGTTATAATTTTATTGTGAATTTGCATAGATTTATTGTGCAAAAGACGATTAAAGTTTTGTAGTAAAAATAGTAAGGCATGAACATTTAATTGTCGATTCTCTGTTTTAGGTTGGTTATTTTTGAAGTGAAACTTCTTTATCGGGGTTGTCAAAAAATTTAGTGTAACATTTTTTCGTTACGCGTCACATTTATCCGTTACGCGCCATCTTTTTCTTATCCCTACCACGCGTGATTCGAAGTATACTTTCTCCAGCGGAGTAGGGATTGGTAAATGTCTCCAATGTATTTTGCGGCCCGTTTTGAGTAGTTACGTTTGAGTTTTTTTCCTGTTATTTATAAACTGAAACAATTGTTGTGAACACCGAGGCAGTCGAATTTATATTGGAATTGTTGCGTACATTTTAGTAAGGCTAGTGGTTGCGCCAGTTTGTTTCTTAATGATTAGCCGATAAGATCGATATTTCCTTCTCCCACCTACCTTGAACACACACATGCGAGCCCCGATCCGCGTTCCTACGAGCAGCGGAATGGAGGAGGTCGGGGGGGACGAGACGAAAGAATGTGAGAGATATATTCAATTGAGAGCAGCCTTCGAGTCCCTTCGCCCGAGAATCGTTGCAGTGTACGGACACGTGGGTCGGTCTCGCGCGCGTCGTGGCATCTGCGCTCCCGCACCGTGGCTGGGAGTGGACGAGGAAGGCTTGAGGCGTGTGCGCAGCACCCTTTAGCCCCGCGAGTTGTTACCGCGATAAGTAAGTACCAGTGAAGTACCGAGTTCACTGGTGTATCGAAGAAAGGAAGTTTCGTGAATATATATATATATCTAATCGCTTTGTGGGTACGGCAAACCTACAGTGAAATCTCTGTACAGAACTTACAAATCTGTATCGCTTGTGTCTGAACTATTGACATTAATATGCTTTCGTGTAATATTTAATTCGTAGTCGTAAATAATAGACAATCTAATCTGCTTAATATCGCTAAACCTGGCATTGAGCCTTTGTAAAATAACCCCCACACCGCAACTTTGGGCGCGTCGATCTACCACCATCCAGGAGCCGAGGAACCTTCTGGAAGGCCTGGGGCGCCGGCTGGCTTGCAGAGCTGCATATGCAGAGACCTCCAAAATCAAGTAAGTGTGTGTACTCCTGTCTTATCCTGATAGTTCCTTTGATACTTAACTCCAATATACAGTCCACTAATTATCGATAACATCTTACCGCGAAGTGGCGTGCCCAGCTAGTATTTCCGCTATCTACTACTAGTTTTGCCCTACCTAGGATAGGCCGGTACTTCCCTCTCACAGAAGATCAACTTAAAGTGACAGGATTCGTGCTGTCGTGTTTCGTTGGTGGGTTCGAAACCGGAGACCCTATGATGCAGAAGCATCTTAATAGACCGCCATTGTTGATAACCATGCTGCATTGTCTTTTTTTTTTTTTTTTTGTATTGAAGGCAAACGAGCAAACGTATCGCCTGATGATAAGCGATTACCACCGCCCATGGACACCTGCAACACCAGAGGCGTCACAAGTGCGTTGCCGGCCTTTAGGAGATAGGGAGGGGAACGCGTCACATTTATCCGTTACGCGCCATCTTTTTCTTATCCCTACCACGCGTGCATAAGTTTAAGACGTTTGAGTACTGGTAATAGGAATTTAGTTGTATGTGGCGATTTTAATGTGGACCTACTTCAGCAGTCAGTGGGCTGCACTAGGTTAATAAGCTTATTTAAATCATTTAATCTAGAGCATGTATTCTTTGAGCCAACCAGAGTTACATCACATTCTGCAACATGTCTAGATAATGTATTTAGCAACTGTGAATATCTTGATAAAGCAATATTTAGTCACTTGAGATCTGACCACTGTGGGCAAATAGTCATTTATCCCACAGATGAAGTAGTTAAAGCAACGAAAATCACATGCAGGCCGATGACTTCTAACCGCCTGAAATGCTTTAATAAAAATATTGCAGATAAGGTTACCAACATTGATTTCAGTGACGATAATCCGGATGTCTTATACGGGAATTTATTTAATTTAATTAAACAAGAGTATGATTTAATTTTTAAAGAGAAAACTTTTACTAAGAATGTGAATACTAGATTCTGTGACTGGGCAACTCCTGGAATTTACAAAAGTAGAGATAAGATGTATGAACTATACGGCATGAAACAGTATAATTTTGATCCTGTTTTTGTACAATATGTTAGAAATTATTCCAAAATATTTAAAAAGGTTTGTTTGGTAGCTAAAACGATTTTTCTAAGTAACAAAATTAAACAGTCTGATAATAAAATAAAAACAACTTGGACTGTAATAAATACTGAATCAGGGCGGTCCAAACCGCAGGATGATAGGCTAGAATTAGTGGTTAACAACAGTATTATTAAAGATAATCAGGGTTTGGCTGAAACTTTTAACAATTATTTTGCAAAGATACCAGTTGATACTACCAGTTCCTTGGATTCCTGCTCAGTCACAGCTGAATCCTTGGCCAGGGGCAGCGTGAAAGAGTGTGATGTCATGTTTAAGTTTCAGTTTATAAGCCCTAATGATGTGGTGAAAACTTTCAAGTCGCTCAATTCAAAGAAAACAACCGACTTGTGGGGTATTTCCGTCAAATTATTGAAAAATATAATTATTGATATAGCACTACATTTAGCTGTAATATTTAATAAGTGTGTAGAAAATGGTGTATTTCCGGATTTAATGAAACAGTAAGTTAATACCATTATTCAAGAGTGGGTCTAAGAGCGATCCAGGTAATTTTAGACCCATCTCTATCTTGCCAGCAGTCAGTAAAATCTTTGAAAAACTTATTCTTCAGCAATTAGAAACTCATTTTAATATTAATAATTTATTTCATAAAGAGCAATATGGTTTCACAAAGGATCGCTCAACCATTGATGCTGGTTCAACACTTATAAAACATATATTTAATGCCTGGGAAAACGCGCAAGATGCTATTGGCGTTTTCTGTGACTTATCCAAAGCATTTGACTGCGTTGAACATCAAACGCTTTTGCGAAAACTCAGGCACTATGGCATTAGGGATACTGCACTTGATCTGGTTGCCTCGTACCTCGGAGACAGAGTTCAACGAGTGGATATAAATGGAATTAGGTCCTCCGGATTACCTGTCTCAATGGGCGTGCCACAGGGCTCAATTCTCGGTCCTTTTCTCTTTCTAGTGTATATTAATGATTTACCTTTCTTTGTGCAAAATTTCTGTGATGTAGTACTTTTTGCAGATGACACTTCGCTTATTTTTAAAGTTAATCGTAATCAGAATAGTTTTGATGATATTAACAGGTCACTTACACTAGTCCAAGATTGGTTTACAAGCAACAACTTACTATTGAACTCGAATAAAACTAAATGTATAAAGTTCACTTTGCCTAATGTTAAGAAACTCAACACGAACATCATAATAAATAACGAAATGATTGGTCTCGTAGAGTCAACTATGTTTTTAGGAATAACCTTGGATCATAAGCTTCAGTGGGGCGCCCATATATCGTATCTAGCAGGGAAACTGAGCTCCGCGGCATTCGCTGTTTGGAAAGTTCGCCAGTTAACTAATATTGAAACCGCGCGACTAGTTTATTTTAGTTATTTTCACAGTGTCATGTCGTATGATATTTTACTATGGGGTAAGGCAGCTGATATACAAACCATTTTTGTAATTTAAAAACGGGCAATTCGTGCGATTTACAAACTTAAAGTTCGAGATTCTCTGAAAGAACGATTTAAGGAAATAGGTATTTTAACAGTAGCATCCCAATATATATTTGCTAATATTATGTTTGTACGAAAAAACATAGATAAATATACTAGCAAAAGTGATCATCATTCACTAAACACAAGGAATAAGCACAAATTAGTAGGCCAATATTATCGCCTGAACAAAGTTCACAATTCATTTGAGGGACTTGGTGTGCGTTTTTATAACGAAATTCCTGTCGAAATCTTGAACTTGCCTCTACAAAAGTTCAAGAGTGCCGTTAAGGGTCGCCTTTTGGAGAGGGGCTATTATACGATGAACGATTTCTTTACTGACACGGTGCCTTGGATGTGAGTGCGAATCTGGCATTGGCTCATGTGCTGATTGAGGTAATTTTTTTTTATACTCAATGTATTTATTTATTTACAATCCTAAATATAATTTATTTGATTGTAATTAGTTCTCATCTTACTCTTCATTTATTACCTGACATTTTAATTTTGTTAAGTGAAGGCGATCTGTGTTTACATTGTTGGAGCGTAAATAATTAGTATTTATTATTTTATTACATTTTGAACGTTTTTTTTTCTGGAACCAGCATGTATGCACACATTGCTTTTACTCCTTGATGTGTAAGTGATTGCAACCTTATATGCTATGGACTAATTTTTATTATTTTATTAGACAAAAAAATTGATTTTCCTAGCTTTAATATCTCTTTAGACCGCTTTCCAGCCTTTGTGTTTTGGTTGCCTTAACTTGCACATAGAAATACTGTTGTCAAAAACAAACAAGCTTTGTATGAATTATTTGAAAAGATGGTGCACATGAGTTTCTCACCAGCTCTTCTCATGAATGCAATACCCATCGGAGCTGGTACTTGGATTGATTTCAATTTAAACCTTTGAGTTGAATCGAAATCAATCTAAGCTCCGGTAATTCAAATCATCTCAGTGCATTTAGTATTAGTACCTTTTATCACTGAATTGATTACTTGAGTTTTGTTGTATATTTTGATG
Organism: Spilarctia lutea; assembly: GCA_916048165.1. Lineage (NCBI taxonomy): Eukaryota > Metazoa > Arthropoda > Insecta > Lepidoptera > Erebidae > Spilarctia > Spilarctia lutea. The sequence continues at coordinate 378,556 of CAJZHC010000003.1, forward strand.
TTTGTATTTTTGACGTGTTCAAGAGCCTTTTGGGGCCTATGGAAATAAATTATTTGAGTTTGAGTTTTGAGTTTGCATATAGTAAATTATTTTTTGAAAAATAACGTCATAAAGAAGTTTCACTTCTTACGAGTGTACGCTAGTACACGCACACATTTTTTTTTTCAATACCTACTCATTTGTCATATTTAATGTAAAACTGATTGGTATTTAATAAATAAAACTCTGTTTTAGATGAATCACATTGTGTTGTGCTTAATAAGAACTCCTGATCTTATAAATCGACAATTATTATAAACACGTGCAGGAACAAAAACATTGGTAACCTATGTTGGGTATAGTCAGGATTCATCAATTCAATGAAAAACTTTGTCAAGATACAGCCTTGTATTATATACTTTAACAGATCTTTTCAGTACAATCATTACATATAATCATTATTTACAACCTTTTACTATTCTTTACTAAGTTATTCCTATTACACTTGTTACTCTGCTGAAAAGTAAGAAACGAATGTGTCTTCTACGGGTTCGTGAGCCTCTTTTAAACACAATGTTATGCTCTGTCCTTTGGAGTCGTGTGACAACTACTTGACATTTTATGAGAATTAGTGTAATAAATCATTTATATAATATTAACATAGAGAACTCGACACTTTAAGATAATTATTCTAAACAACATTTATACGATACTAGCTCATCGAACTAATAAGCTAACAGCTCGGCCATCCTGTTTTAAGCGAGTCCCATCGCTTGGAATGTTTTGTGTTGGACCATGAATACAAAAAGAAACATATTTTTGAAGTGAAACTTCTTTATCGGGGTTGTCAAAAAATTTAGTGTAACATTTTTTCGTTACGCGTCACATTTATCCGTTGCGTTACGCGTCACATTTATCCGTTTGAGTTTTTTTCCTGTTATTTATAAACTGAAACAATTGTTCATTTATAGTCTCTACTTTATTCAGAGACAATCGTTTAAATTCTGCTTGTAAATCGATGGTGGACCTTGACGTTTTTCGGCCATGATAAAATGTTTTATCATTATTAAGAGTAGTTATATACAATCCTTCAAAAAAAAATTATAAAATAAAACAAAAAACATTTTCAAACACAAACAGGACCAAATTAATACTACAATGAAATATCACATTACAAACAATATTATTTTATTTAGTCCACAATGTAAATAACTACACACATCACATTCCACAAACTTACTTCATTCTCACCACAGATCGCGAAATATTTACTCAGGTCTCGCTCCTTAACTTTTTTGACTTGCAATTGATTGATTTGATTGCACTTGAAATAAGAATTGTCACGAATATTGCTGGTTTATAAGTCTTTTGTCGTTATACCTTACGTCGACATATGATATTTATTTTTTGAAAAATAACGTCATAAAGAAGTTTCACTTCTTACGAGTGTACGCTAGTACACGCACACATTTTTTTTTTATATGCGTTAGGCTTATTAGTTTATATTCAATAAGAAAGGCTAAAGAACTATAAAGTAGTACACTAACCACAGCTAAAGTTTCATGAGGCAGTAACCTTTTACAATATTTGTTATTTCCTGATGATTCTGATTATAGATTTCTGGTAAACTAACACAAGCATGAACTTCATTTATGTCGAAAATAATAATAATGACTTTAGAACATTTCTCAGAATTTTGTTATAACTTAGGTGTTATAGATTTATACAATTCTATTGAATAACTTTCAAAATCCAAAAACAAATTTGTACACTATACAAAATTATTTATATAAATCACATAATGTCAAACATTAATAACTATTGTGTCAAGTATTATGAATTATTATTTTATATTAACAATATAGAGTCTCTTCAAGTACAATGTCACCGAAGTTGGACCCGATACCACGTTTTTGCTATAGAAGTTAATTTAAGGAGATAGCTGTAAACATTTTAATTTTTCATCGCCACATTTTTAACCTTAGCGATACATGTTACTAGGTTTGATCTTTTAGTAAAGGGTCAAACTCCGATACCACAATCGTCGAATAGTGCCGTCTCTTGTATGTTGACTTTGCTATCCGCCTTTATCTTCTGCTCATCTTGGTTCTTGAACTCTACTCTTGCGACGTGACATTCGCATCCAAAATATGTTCCTGTCCCGTTCCCTCGGGATTTGTCATTGATACACCCGTTGTACCCATTACGTTGGGATTTATCACCGGTACGCCAGTTATCTCGAGCTATCGCATCATTGTACCCATTATCTCAGGATCGGTCATCGGTACGCCCGTTACCTCGATTTGAGCTACCATGACACTGGTGTACACGTTTTCTCAGGACTTATCACAACCATGCCCTTTACCTCGGGATTCCACGATATTGATGTATCCATACCTCGGATTCCATCAACACCATACCTCGGTTTATCCCCGTTATGAAGCTAGTTACCACGAGCGCATCGTTGTATAGTAGAACTCATGTTAATTATATTGTGTAATACAACTCACGTCTGTTATGTTGGGAGGTAGCTATATTTTCTCTTCAAACAGCAGTTTATCCTTTTCGTTTCGTCCGCATTCGACGCTGATCCCCGCCAAAATCCTCCCGTCAACCCGCCAATGCTACCTTTTATAATTTCCAGTTTTTCTCCCACGCGTCGAATTATTGACTACCCTTTTAATAATTGTTCTCCAGCTATATACCTATTTCCATTTACCCGAAAATTCATTTGTTTTCTCTTCCTTTTTTTTCGCGTGTTGCCAGTATCAGAAATTAAATGTACCCATAATCGACAAAATCGATTCAACTATTTAATATTATTATTTCAAAACCTAACATTCGACCATCCTGACGTCTTGCATGTCCTCATGTACGCAAGCCAGTTAGCTGCTACAAAGACCCTAACATTCGGCCAACAATGGTAACAGCATCGAATCCAGGCTCACAATTATTGGAACGAAGTTCCTTATCGCGCGTTGTGAAAGGGGGCTAGACGGAAAAATTGTCACGACACAATTTATTGTCACGACACTTTTTGTTGTCACGACACTTTTTGTTGTCACGACACTTTTTGCTATTTTAATTTTTATTTGTTATTAGTTTATTTTTCATTGCTTGATTCACTATTTTTGTTATGGGAACGAAGTCTTAATATTTTTTATTAAGAAAATATTGTTTTGTTATTATTTTTTAAAGAATTGGTGAAAAACATTTTTCAATTTTATATATAGCGCCATCTTTTGAATAGAAACTCAACTTACATTTGCGTGTTATAGTTGTCGTTGCCAGTAGTTTAATATTAATAATATAGATGTCGCTGTAAATTAATGATGTTTAAAATTCTGTATATCAAATATAAATACAAAATATATCAATAAATAAGTTTAGCAGTGAACTGCGATAGGCTGGTAACGACACTTTTTGCTACAGTAAGCTATTGTAAGCCGTGCGGCGTGCGCATGTTTCTCTGTCTGTCTGTCTGTCTGTCTCTCTCTCTCTGTCTCTCTCTCTCTTATACAAAGCAAGCCAGATATTTTCGTTTCGTCTTTCTATTTCGAACTTCGTTCCATCCGGGTGTCCCTTGACACCTCTCAAGTTTTTTTTTTTTAAGTAAAAGCTTCTAAAAACGTATTTTAAAGGAGAGTAAACTGTCGTCGACATGGTGGTCAGGTGACGCGTTAATGTCGACTATATCTGTAGCCATAAATACGGCTTATTACGCTGAGTATGTAAATGTTATATATATTCACTGGAAATATGGTTTAAATTACAATATTAATATTAAATCATGGTTAAATCAAATCTTTTGATATTGAATCATTGTTTACAATTTTCGCTTATTTCTTATTAGGTACAATACAAAATTAATTCTTAGTAACAAGAGATAGTCGATGACTACCATGTCTAATAAACATTGTGCTACAGCCGTCAATAATCAAATGACGTATTTTTATTTCAGATCAAAGAATTAAATATCTGAAAGGTAGCAACTGTCTGTCGTTTTTAGTCTTAGGTTTCGACTTCTGTCGACAGTCCTCAATAATACGGTCCTCATGACAGCTTCGCGTTTATCATGGTGTTATTTTAAAAGGGACTATCAGAACAACGCTAAGTCCGAAGCAGACGGAAGTTTGATGTGTAAAATAAATTATTAATTTCAATCCCTACTACGTATAATTCTATCGTGATATGCATTGAGAAGTGAAATTACTATATTCTATGAAATGCAAGGTTTCCGCATTCGTGGAAAACAGAAAAGATGTTTTGGTGTTCACTTACTTTGAAAATATTACAATTATTAATTATTTATTTTGATTATTTAACCTAAATTGTAACGTATAAATGGCAGATTTACGTGTAAAATTAATGTTTCTAATTTATTGTAGTTTTATGACTTTGAATTGCATTGTGTGAATTGTTGTTTCATTGCTTTGAAATTATTGTTACCGCGTCCCCTTGTATGAGCTCGATTGGCATTTCATTACACACTAACTGCCGTCTATTTTGCATATAACTATGGATAGAAAGCAGTCAATGGCAATATTTTTGGTCCGTAATTACTAACCTAGAGTGATATACAGTGAAACTTGGTTAAGTGGGACCTGGATAAGTGAGAAACCTCCATAACTGGAACTCATGCTAAAGTCCCAACACTTTGGCACTAAATAACCTCTGTTAGTGGGATGAGGTAACCTCTATATCTGGGGTTTATTCTTTCGATTTATATTAGTTATGCTGTCTTAGTTACCTCTATAACTAAGACAGCCAGTGAATTTTATATGTATGACGGCGCATCACTTATTTTATTTTGGTAACACAAGTGTCGGTAGTTAGACACTGACGCAACACCGAGCATTGAAGCGTGCGACCGATGACAATAGGGATGGAAATCATTGCCACTTTAAAAATAATAATCACGCGTTAAGATAATTGATGGTAGTCGATTATTTTATGTGATTAGTTGTGGGTAACAGTGACTTTGATCCCATCCCTAAAGAACTGTGGGTAGTTATTAATTGAACGCAACCGGAGATAGTTATAAAATGGAACGCAGCCGGAGGGCAAGGATTATCGTTTAGCATCGCGCAGTAGCATCACATGTTCGGTGGAGTGTCGTACCTAAATTGTAACCTGTATAACATTATTGATTATCGTGACTGTATTTCACTATGTATTATCATAAAGTGGTTATGACAAAGCGATTGTGAGGAAAACCATTGCTATCATTCTCCTCGCCCGACAACTCACGTCTACCCTCATTTATAAAAATATGAAATCTACCGACACTCCTAAACAAGGGAACACGAGTCCCTACATCAGAAGTGGGATACGCAGGGCAACTACCTGAGGAGAATAGCAACTGGGGATGTCGCGTCGTGCGGAGCGCAAAGGAGTAAACGGAGCTTCAACAAGGAAGGAGGTACACATCTGTGAACACAGAATCTGGTGAGCTCGTTCCTTTTCTTTTTGATAGTGGGTCTACTTGTTCGCTAGTGACCAATAGTATAGCCAGAAAGTTTCTGGGTGTTGTATATGGTTTCCCGAGATGGCCAAGGAAGTACGTAAGTTTATGCAAAGCCTCTAAAAGCTGCTTAGGGGCCTAACAAGTTCGTCTTCATCCATTATCCAAATTGGCTTTACCTTGGCATACCATTCATGTAGATATTAGTGGGAAGTTAAGCGGTAAAAGCGATAGGAAAAAGTAATCTTCAGTTACAATCGATTCTTTTACCAAGTACGAATAGCTCTCTGCTTCCCATATTTGGAAGTTCCTTGGCACTCTGGGTATCGGTAAATCCGGGAAATCCAACTCCCCAACGACCTTCGCTTTGGATGATATTAATCGACATTTCACCTCTCTTCCCCAATTTGATCACCAAACTAAGAGTCGTACACTTAAGTACCTGGATGACCTACCCCGCCCCAATATTGATTTCTTTAAATTTTCTCTAGTTTCATCAGATGATATCAAAAAGATAATCTTCTCCCTTAAGTCCAACGCAATGGGTAGTGACAACATCGACCGCCGTATGGTTGCCCCTATCCTTGATCATCTTCTTCATGGCATTACGCATATTGTGAATGTTTCACTGGATTCAGGGACTTTCCCATCACTGTGGCGTAACGCTTTTGTTATACCCATCCCTAAAGTTTCTAATCCTACCCTTTTAAATCACTTCCGCCCAATCTCCATACTTCCGTTCCTATCCAAAGTGCTTGAGACGTGTGTACATCAACAGTTATCACGATTTATGTATCGCAATAACTTACTATGCCCTTTTCAATCAGGCTTCAGACCTGGTCACAGCACAACTTCCGCTCTCCTGAAAGTGACCGGTGACGTTCGTACGGCAATTGAGAATTCCAAAGTTACTGTACTGGCTTTGGTTGATTTCTCGAATGCTTTTAACACTGTCAGTCACGACGTTCTCCTGTCTATCCTCTCGTATCACATGATATCACCTGATGAACTGGAATGGTTCTCTTCATATCTTCGAGGGCGCCAGCAGTCTGTCCGTGTCGATGAGTCCACCTCCACATGGTGTGACCTTAACTCTGGTGTCCCCCAAGGTGGCATCCTCTCTCCTCTATTATTTTCTATTTTCATTAATCTTCTCACTCAAAATCTTCAGTGTGCGTACCATCTCTATGCCGATGACTTACAACTATATTATCATGCTGCTGTAGACAATATAACAGAGGCTATTACCATGATAAACCACGATTTAGAAACTATCAATGGTTGGTCTGATAGGTTCGGTTTGATAGTGAACCCTACAAAGTGCCAGGCTATCATCTTGGGCAGATAGATAGATAGATAGATAGATTAACTCTTTATTATACACCTTAATATTAATAAAATAATATTACAATAGTAAAAAAAAACCAGTAGTACAATGGGCGGCCTTATCGCAGGCTGCGATCTCTTCCAGGCAACCTTAAGATGGACCATAATGAGTAATTTGTAGCTTGTGGTGCACATTTACAAATAACGTATAAAATTAATATTTCCTACATACATATATCTATAATATATACACACTAACGTACATGCATAAATATGAATACATACATACACATATATACATGTCCATAAACAATATAGATATTAAATAGATAGATAGTGATCCTTGACGAGTCTCTTAAAGGTATTCACTGACGGTGCCTGCCTTACGGCTTCCGGTAAGGAGTTCCACAGACGTGCAGCTTGCACTGCGAACGATTTATCGGTAAAAGTTGTGGAGTGTGTTGGTATTTCTAAAATTCGATTTTCCGATGACCTTAAGCATCGTATATGTGTGTCATGAACAAAGGTAAATCGTTTCTTTAAGTAAGCTGGAGTAGTAGGGTTAAATAAGATGTTATATAGGAGTGACAGGATATGTGTATTACGGCGAAGTCGAATTGGGAGCCACTTGAGTTTTGTACGAAATTCGGAAACATGATCATATTTGCGTAAACCAAAAATGAATCTGATACAGAAGTTCTGGAGTCTCTCAAGTTTATCAAATTGGTCCTCGTTTAGGTCAAGATAGCTAACATCGGCATAGTCGAGAATGGGTAGAAGAATTGATTGTGCAAGTTCAACTTTAGTGGCAGTTGGAAGAAAATTACGTAATCTTCTAAGACAAGCTGCAGATGCAAATATTTTACGGCTAACATGTTGTATTTGAGGATTCCAAGAGAGAGTTTTGTCGATGTATATCCCAAGATTTTTGACTTTATCGCTAATTGGAATCATAAGTCCTTCAAAAGACACTTGTGGGAGTGCAAGCCAGTCGATCCTTGCGATTAGTCTGGAGCTGCCGATTACTGTTACTTGGGTCTTACTGGGGTTAACTTTAAGCCCATACCTTGTTGTCCATCGGCATATATTATTCAAATCCCTATTTATGGCCTCAATACCCAGATGAAGCCCATCAAGATTACTCTGAAAATAAATTTGTAAATCGTCTGCATATAGGTGGTAGGAAGAAAGAAGTTTATTAGTGATGGTATGAATAAAAATTGAAAATAGCAAAGGAGATAAAACGCCTCCCTGTGGCACACCAGCAGATGTATTCAACCAGTTGGAGTAGTTGTCATCAAAGTGGGTACGCTGCCGGCGACCAAACAGGTAACTACGAAACCAGTCAACACCTGATGGAGATATGTTGAGAGAGTGCAGTATGGCAAGAAGAACGTCGAAATCCACCGTATTGAAGGCGTTACTAAAGTCTAATAGACATAATACAGTGAGTTTACCATTCTCCATACCTGCCCTTATATCATCTGTAATATTAACGACAGCAGTAGTTGTGCTGTGGCCGGGACGGAAACCAGATTGGAATGGATTAAGAAGGTTGTTTCTGCAAAGGAATGAATTGAGCTGGCTGTGAATAAGGCGTTCAAGGACCTTTGAAAGGAAGGGTAAGATGGAGATGGGTCGATATTCGGAATAGGATACGGGGCTATGATTCTTAGGTAAAGGAATAATCTGGGCCTCTTTCCAGTTGGATGGAAACACGCCGCTAATGATGGATTCATTTAGTACACGGGTGACTATGGGTAAAATTTGATCAAGAATAAGGAGGACCATGTTGCGACTGATAGAATCAGAGCCAGTAGCATTCGATGTTATGGACCGTATACTCTTCTCAACATTACATGCAGACACTTGACTAAGAACTAAAGGATGATAGTCGGGGGTTGGAAGTGTTGAAAGATAGGTTAATGTTTTAATTTTGGTTGTCTTATCAAATTCAAACGAAGCAGAGAAGTGTTGGTTAAGTGAATTAATATCAAGATGGTTATGAGATAACTCTTGACGCTGTTTTCCAATCCCCAATGACCGAAGAAATTTCCAGACTTTAGCTGGATCACCGTTTTGTACGGAGTTGTGAATATATTGGCGTTGAGCATTCCTACACACCTTGTTGCAGCGATTTCGCAGACTTATGTATTTTTCCTTATTGTAATCTGTAGGCCTTGCTTTGTATTTAGATTTTGCTGCTGCTTTGCGCTTAATTATTTTTTTAATTTCGTCGGTAAGCCAAGGTGATGGTAAGTGTCTCATCTTAATAGGTCGAACCGGTGCATGTACGTCATACAGAGCTATAATATTGCTATTAAATATTTCTATCATTTTATCAGTGGATAATGCCGATAAGAGAGGAGCCCAGTCGATCTTCTCTGCGTCCTTTCTAAGAAGATCAAGATCTATGCCACTAAAATTGCGTTGTATCAAAAGTTTCGACTTTGCCTTAGGTGGGCGTGTTTTATATGAGAGAAAAAGAAGATTATGGTAAGAAAATTCGTCTGCCGTGCACTGTCCATGTCTGGCAACGTTATCGGCTGCTGAAACTAGAATTAGATCGAGAAGAGAAGGGGTACAGTTAGGGAAATTATGGGTGGCATTTAGAGGAAGAAGGGAAAGGTTATTGGATTCTACGATGGAGAGTAGTGCTGAAGAGCGGGAATCATTTTTGAGTAGGCAAGTGTTAAAGTCGCCCATAATAATGGTTTGTTTATATAATGGAAGGAAGGATTGTAGGAGATTCTCGAAGGAAGAAAAAAAGTTAACTCGTAAAGACGGACAGTAGTAAACCCCTAATAATAGTTTTAAATGATGTAGCTCGACCTCTACGAACAAGTGCTCACCAGCGTTTGCAGGGGGTGGCTGCGGAGATGCACTAACCACCTTGTGTGGTATGTAATGCCGAAGATAAACAGCTACACCCCCACCACCACCCGCCGCTCGATCATTTCGCACGAGTGTGAAACCGGGCAAAGAGTAAGAGGTTGAAGAAAGACAGGGCTTAAGCCACGATTCCGAAACAAGGATAGCGTGAATATCTTTAGAAACAAAATTTGTCAGCATATCGGGGAAGTGAGCCGGAATACTTTGTGCATTTAAATGGATGACATTGAAATTTCGTGGTACATCAGCAAAATGTTGCTGAAGTGTGTCAGCCAATGGTGAAATACTGACGAAACTGTCATCGTCATCACTATCTAGTGAATAAAAGTCATCACTATCAGAGTTCATAAGATATTATAAAAACCAGAACAATAAATTTAATAAATAATAACAAATATATATATAGGTATATATAAATATAATGGTAAAAAAAAATATGTTTTTTAATTATAAAATACAAATTTTAATGGCAACTGTACAGTATAGTCCACCTGCCAGTTGCTTGGTGTTCACAAATTAAGCAACAAATATAAAGACACAAAAAGCAAAAATTAGGGCAAACATAACAACAAGAAAAAAAAAAAATTATAAAACAAAATATGCCAGTGGAAAGTTGTAAAATAAAAATTATACGAATCGATTTAATAGTGCCGTGACGAGAATATCAGTTTGAATATCGGATCGAGTTTGTAATTTGCAATCGAAATGATTTTTCATTTAACGAGAATGACAGTATTTTGACTTTGACACTTGATTGTCTGCAGCCATGTCAGCTCAGTGGATGTTACAAATACCGTGCATGTTATTGTTAAGAAAAGAACAAAAAATAGCTTATCAAAGTCCACAGACGATTTTGCACAACTCACTTCAATAATGTTGTATGTCAATCACAAGTGAGCAACACACAAACGAAGCGCTTTGTGGAATCAACTTTCCCCTATTGGCACAAAAATAAGAGAACCAAATTATATAAAAATAAAAAATAATCACTTTCTTGTAGCCGTTCTTTTGGTCCTTGATGCAACATTTTTAGGAACAGTTGGCTCCACACTCGTCGTGTCTGCAGTAATGACTGGAGCCAGTTTTACTAAGTCAGCTTGTGTGTTTACCCTGTGACGCTCCCCATTTGCGCCGCTTATGAATATAGCTCCTTCCCTGGTCCAACACTTAGCAACACCAAACATCTCTCTGGCAGCCAGGAACAGGTCATGACGAGATTTTGTGAGGAATTCAGATAAAGTGATACCTGAGCCCTTAAGTTTAGTTTTTGAAAACCACACCTTGTCTCGAGTAGATACATTTTGCAGCCTAATAAGAATGGGACGGTGCCTGTGCGGTGTTGTAGGTCTACCAAGGCGATGACAACGCTTTATGTCGCTCACTGTGACGTCCTCAACCCTAAGCTGTGATTTTATTATAGTTTGTACCTTCAAAACAAGGTCTTCCTTCTTATCTTCCTCAACTCCATGTATTAGAAGAATTTTCTTACGCCCTTGCATCTCCAGCCGGTCCACGCTGCACACCAATGACTCGACTTGCTGCTGTAGACTCTTGAGAACATCAACTACAAAGCTCCGGAATGAGGAGAACTCTCCAGCTAGGCCAGCTATTGTAAGGGGGCCTGTGTTGTTGTGGAGATCAGCTTCAAACTTGCTCATTCTGCTGTGGAACACATTGCTTAGGTTTTCTACTGTACTCAGCAGTGATTCCATTTTTGATGATGATAGTGAACACAAGAGGAAAGTTGAGAGGACTTTTGCACACTGGCAGGTAGTGACTTGTAACTAGTTTTATTGCATAAATATAGTTATATTAAACACTATTATTATTTTTTCAATTAAATTCACTGGGAGCAAAATTATATTTGTGTGGCACTCACAACTACCCACAGAATAATCAACGTATGACCAGAAGGCTAGATCCAGATACACTGCCACCTATATTATTTAATGGATTAATCATCCCTCTAAGCTCCTCGGTGAAAGATCTAGGCTTGTTTATAGATAAGAACCTTAGTTGGCAAACCCAGGTTACTAGTGTGAGTCAGAAAGTTACAGGTACCCTTCGGGCGTTATACCGGCTCAAAAACTTTCTACCTCCTGAGACAAAAACGATGTTGGTGCAAACCTTAATTCTACCCATCTTTGATTATGGTGATGTGTGCTACTACGACCTGAATGCAGATCTCCTCAACAAATACGACCGACTTCTGAACAATTGCATTCGATTCATTTTTAATCTTCGTAAATATGATCATATCTCCTCCTTTCGTCTCAAATTAAACTGGCTCCCTATTCGTCAGCGTCGTCATCTGCGCGCTTTAACAACTCTCTACTCTATTCTCAACTCTCCTGACTCGCCTACCTACCTGACTTGCTCCTTCCAGTTCCTGGGTTCTAATCATGACCGAAACCTCCGCTCCACAAATAACCTCCTTTTGTCATGCCCTTCCCACACTTCTGCATGCGTCCATTCTTCCTTCCATATTCAATCTGTCCTTCTCTGGAATGCTCTTCCCAAGGAAATCAGAACAGCACCCAGTCGTGATTCATTCAAGCCCAAAGTACGAGCTCTCCTCATCCAAAACCTAGCAGAATCATCACAAATTTGATACTATTTTAGTATGTATGTATTTATGTGTGTATGTATGTATGTATATATATATATATATGTATATTTTTTTTTATGTATACTTAGATATATTCATATTACTTAATTTTTATTTCTTTTTTGTCTATTTTCAAATAATTTATTCAAAGTGTAGTGCACCCTTACATGCATGTCCGCACCACCTGAAGGTAGACTGTTAGAGAATGCCTATGGTATTAAGTCCGCCATTGTACATCTTGTGCATAAAGTTGTAAAATAAAAAAAAAAATAAAAAAAAAAAAAATAGCTAAACGCGGCAAATGCTATAAGAGCGTTAAAAAAAGCGGTCTGCCTTTTTGGTGCACCAACGCGTATCATTGCTGATCAGGGTAGAAGTTACATATGTGCAGACTTTGAACAATTCTGTCACGCCATTGAACTTCATTTCTACTGCTACGGGCAGAAGCAGAGCTAACGGTCAAGTAGAATGTGTAATGCGTAAATTAAAATGTTTGCTTAACGTAATTGAGAACGATCCGAAAAAGACCTGGCGCGACGAACTACATGAAGTGCAGTTAGTTTTAAATAGTACACGGTCCTGGGTAACGGGGTATACACCTACAGAGCTCATGTTTGGAATCGGGGCGCGCCCTCTGGGCCTATGCCTTTTGGCATTCGCGAAATCTTGTTTGGATTTAGATCATTTTCTTAGTATAGCATCAGACAATAGTAAGAAAGCGAATACATCAGAGATAACAAGACTCAACCGTGGCAAAGCGGCTGTGAAGCCATTTTGTAATAGTGACTGTCTTCTTCAAAAGTAGGGAAAGGAACCAGATAAAATTAAATAGGAAATTTAGAGGTCCATTTATTATAACAAACGTATTAGAAAATTACGGGTAAGAACTGAAAACATTGACGGATCTAGCCGACCTTATAAATACGCGCACGAAAATCTGCGAGCAGTACCTGTGGGCTATGACGGCTTAGTAGACATAGCTACCATTTTAATTAATGACTCTGAGGAGGCCGAGACGGCGGCATAAGTTGAAGAGGTGAAGACGGTATCATCTGATGATGACGATGATACCTTGTCAATTTGTAGTTCATGTATCATTACTGCAAGTTAGGAACCCTCTCGGTTTCAGAACGTTAGAATAGAATCCTAAACATAAAAAAAAAAAGAAAAAAAAAAATTGTATGATGGTATAAGACTGGCTTATGTGAGGGCCGAGGTCTTATGGTATCTTGTGTATGTATATAGCTTTGCGCTCAAGTAGTATGATGATTTAACCCTAGATCACTAAGCTTATTTTACGATGCTTAGTAATCTGGGGTTAGGGAGCTGGCTCTTTGAGGCAGAGGTTCCGAATCATCGTATGGAACTTGAGCAGTGTGTGTTATTGCGTTGTGAACGCTGGTTGTGATGGAGGTTGTCCGGTTCATGTCATCATAACTGATGATGGCTGATCGATGGGACGCCTCTGATGAAATTGTGAAATAGGTGACCATAAGTGTTATGGTACCTTGTTATCTGCGCTCGAGTATAATGATTTAAGGAACTGGCTCTTTGAGGCCGATGTTTCGAATCATCTTATGAGAGCAGTGTGTGTTATTGCGTTGTGAACGCTGGTTGTGGTGGAGGTTGTCCGGTTCATGTCATCATAACTGATGATGGCTGATCGAAGGGACGCCTCTGACGAAATTGTGAAATAGGTGACCATAAGTGTTATGGTACCTTGTTATCTGCGCTCGAGTATAATGATTTAAGGAACTGGCTCTTTGAGGCCGATGTTTCGAATCATCTTATGAGAGCAGTGTGTGTTATTTGAACCCTGTGAGGTTGTCCTGTTCATGTCATCATAACTAATGATGGCTGATCGAAGGGACGCCTCTGACGAAATTGTGAAATAGGTGACCATAAGTGTTATGGTACCTTGTTTGATCGACGCTGATTAGTTATCCGATCCATATTGTCATTTGAGATGACAGCTGGTTGAAGGGATGCTTGTCGTGGTCGTTGTGTTCAGTTTATGATGCCCTTGGGTGCCTTGAGGGTGCTCAAGGTATGTCAGTGATGGACGAGCTGTATCTACTGTGGTTTAAGGTGAGAAGTAAGTGCAAGACTTTTAAAGACAAGTGATCACACGAGGATGTGTGAGTGTCAGTATGGCCGTGACGGCGCATCACTTATTTTATTTTGGTAACACAAGTGTCGGTAGTTGGACACTGACGCAACACCGAGCATTGAAGCGTGCGACCGATGACAATAGGGATGGAAATCATTGCCACTTTAAAAATAATAATCACGCGTTAAGATAATTGATGGTAGTCGATTATTTTATGTGATTAGTTGCGGGTAACAGTGACTTTGATCCCATCCCTAAAGAACTGTGGGTAGTTATTAATTGAACGCAACCGGAGATAGTTATAAAATGGAACGCAGCCGGAGGGCAAGGATTATCGTTTAGCATCGCGCAGTAGCATCACATGTTCGGTGGAGTGTCGTACCTAAATTGTAACCTGTATAACATTATTGATTATCGTGACTGTATTTCACTATGTATTATCATAAAGTGGTTATGACAAAGCGATTGTGAGGAAAACCATTGCTATCATTCTCCTCGCCCGACAACTCACGTCTACCCTCATTTATAAAAATATGGAATCTACCGACACTCCTAAACAAGGGAACACGAGTCCCTACATGTATAAACCTCTGTAACTGAGATAATATCGTTTTGTTTGTTTACTCATTCTTATCCTACCCACAAATTATTTTGAAATGACATCTATTGGTGACCAAAGGATATTTGATAAAATTTATAATATCGAAAAACATCTGATGGCTGATACTTCCCACCTATATACCACAAGACAAACTAAAATAACTTGAGAGGTGTCAAGGGACACCCGGATGGAACGAAGTTCGAAATAGAAAGACGAAACGAAAATATCTGTGTGTGTCGTCGTCGTGTCGTGACAACAAATTGTGTCGTGACAACAAATTGTGTCGTGTCAACAAATTGTGTCGTGACAATTTTTCCGTCTAGCCCCCTTACACAACGCGCCATAAGGAACTTCGTTCCAATGACAGATTTTTATAATTGATTCATTCTGTTTCATTCGTGCTTGAATATTTTTATAATTACCTTTACTTTTTTTTTTTATTATTAGAACTCATTTATAATATTACGTAACACGTTATTTTATTCAATTATCGCACCATTATAACTGAAATAACCCGTATTCTCACCTCTATCAATGGAACCCTCTGTAAATGAGACAGATATTAATTTATACCTGGATATCTGAAACACTGGGTAAGTGGAATACCTCTATAAGTGCAACGACATTGCAGGTCCCTTGGAGTCTCACTTAACCAGGTTTCACTGTAATTTGTCAATGAGATTGTATTAATTGAGTTCAACATTGTAAATGACAATTGTTTCCTCGTGAATTGAAGAATAGAGTTGATAATTGTATGATTAGCTGCTTACTCGACGACTGGGTGGCATAATGATTGGGGACCTTGACTATCAAACCTTAGATCGTATGTGCGACTTCCACTCAAGACAAATATTTGTTAGATGAGGGCGATCTTTGGTGTGTATCTGGGTATAATTTGTCTGTGAGATATGTGTGTCTAAAGGCTTAGTGCGTTTATCAGCAATATGGTGGCCATGGTACGGACTCTCCCGAGTTTGGAACCAGATAGAATTCGACTGATATATGTGGGATGTGTGATATTGTTAGTAATTATATCGACGGTGCAGTGTTGAATCTGTAATTTCTCGAGTTCGATTCTCGAGTTGGACAAAAGTTTGGTACAGACTGTAAGTTTTTGTTCCGGTGTTTCTGTTTTAAATAAAAAAAGGGTATGTTTATAGGTACACTAGCACTCATTTTGCTTTCATAGTACCAATGCTACTTCGTTTGAGACTATATTCAGACATAGTGTGAGATGTTTAAGAAAGAAGGAATTAAATTTTATTAAATTACATTAATGGACTGTTGGGAACTGTTGATGATGATGATTATAATAATTTTCACTTTGGGTTAAGGAACACATATACAATAGATTTGGGATGATGATAACAGCAGTAGTATAGAGCTGAGTCGCGGTGAGAGCGCGGCAACTAATAAGTCATTGAGATCAAATATTGCAGTACACTTCTAAGAAGTTAAATAAATAATCAGATGATTTATTTATTATACTAATTCGAATATGTTGATAGCGCAAATGGTTATGTGTTCACACATAAACGACAATGACAGGAATGTATCGGACTTATATATTGCGTATCTTGTGGTAGGAATCGTTCTCTATTTATTTAACTGGTTTGCCGTAAAAAGATATTTTAATCGCTCTTGATGTAGCTTATATTTTACTTTATTTATTTATTTATTTATTTATTTATTTAAACTTGATGCACATTTTGCACAAAGGCGGACTTAATGCCATATGGCATTCTCTACCAGTCAACCTTAGGATGATGTGAAAATATGATGTGGTAGGTGCGTAAGTAGTATATATATGTCAGAGATTTCAAAGTAAATGTAGAAAAGGTAATTATAACACGGAACAAAATAGATAGTATGAACAACGTTTATTGCCAAGTACCATAGATAATACAGATACATGTCAAAGACACAAATGTCACAGAGAAGAGAATAAAGTTTATGAATACCATAAACTAATACTTATTGATTTGTAGTTTATTATTCCAACATCCCCCCTTAAACACAAATCAATCCCATTTCATCACTGTAGATTGTCTTTGCTTTATGCTTCAATATAGGCCAAAAAGCTCTCTTGAAAATGCTTCAGCCACATGGCCTCTTGTATACATGATGAGAAAGTTCATGTTGAGTTCCAGCTGATTGTTCCTCCTTGCCGTGCCGCATAACTTGCTTCAGAGCCATCCAGTGCGACATTTCAGGTTTATTATTGTATTTACTCAACATATTTATAACGAACCTTATATCTATATGACACTTGTATGCATTTCTTCTGATCTAAATAGATATGTCAATTAATTAATTATGTTGATACAATAATTAATATCTCCTAGGTCCTTTATCTTAAATTGTTTATAAGTTTTAAACACCGACTTAATATCCATTTTGTTCTTGAGAAAATATACATATACTGCACGGGAATGGTCATATCTATGAATGTTATGAAGTACATCGCACCACCATCAGATGGTGTCTCCATCGGACCACACAGATCAGTATGCACTATTTCTAGCAATGTTTTAGCTCTTGAACCAGAATTTACGGAACGGAACGGTAATTATGTTTGTATATCCACAATTTCATATATTATATAATAAATACAAGAATCAAGCTTGTTCTGTGATAGACCTATTCCTTTGAATATAGAACTTAGTTTCTTGTTCCATTGCCTACTGGCCTGTTTCAACCCATATAAAGATTTCTTCAAACAACATACTTGCTTACCTTTGTTATACAGAGTTGGTTGTATCATATAAATCTCCTCCTCTATGTCGTCTTGAAGAAAAGCCGATACTGCATCACTGCCTCTGCCCAGTATCATTTATGCAGCTTTGCATCAAATAACATGCATTTAGCACGTTCCACCAGTGTGCGGTTCATCCGTTCCGCTACTCCATTTTGTTCTGGTGTGTACGGAGTGCTGGTTTGATGTTTGATGCCGAAAACTCGTCTTCTTAGGCTTTAAACACCAATTTAATATTCATTTTGTTCCTGAGAAAATATACATATACTTTACGGGAATAGTCACATCTATGAATGTTATGAAGTACATCGCACCACGAGCAGATGATGTCTTCATCATCACAGATCAGTATGTACTAATTCTAGTAATGTACCAGTTCTTGAACCTGAATGAAACGGTAATTGTGTTTGTTTATCCTCACAACAGGGTACACAAACGGTATCAACTTCCTTATTGATTTGTAGTTTATTATTCCAACATCCTCCCTTAAACATTAAAGTGTAACCAGTGCAAGAATGCCGCTCATCCTCTGAGCCTGCTCAGTCTGCATCACAAAAGCCATGAGTCATAGTCTCTTTTGTGTAGTGCCTTTTAAATTACTTGCCGTGCCATCACCAGTAGGATTTACTCAGGTCATATTCCCACATCGAATACCATGCGCGCACAGGATTTACATCGAATACAGCAGGTCAACCATGAGACCCACTACAGGCTTTACACTCGGTCTATAGTCAGCATGGGCCCCACCGACATCAACCTTGTTACCTATACCATGAGCATAACCCTCAAATTATTATACCCTCAGCACATGCCTGTAACCTCTTTACATCAGCCAAGCTCAAACGACCCATCCTCTTATGCCATGTACCAATATCAGTTCCACTCTCACATGAAGTAACATAAGCATCATCAGCAACTAACTGTATTTAGTTTGCATTTGCTCCCAGAATCACATTGGAGTTATACATATAACAGCCCATATCAGTATATTCAACTTTACAGCCATTCTTGGTTAATTGACTGACCAATAACAAGTTTGCGCTAGAAATATATAAAACATTTCTCACCTGGATAGGACATGCATCTTACAAAATTTGGTCTGAATGTTTACATTACCCATATTTTGCACGGAGATTGCATCATTATTAACCACCATTATCTGTTAAATCGGAGATATCGGAGATGGTTCTAAATAATATATCCAGTCGGAGCGTCTTGTCATATACACGGTGGTACCGGAGCCAATGTACCAATCATCTTCATTTATACTATTGTAAGCTGAAAATAATGCTGAAAATGTATTGTGATTAGATTTCTTCATTGTGCACTGATTTTTAAAATTTCCATATTTGTTGCAGTTATAGCAACGCGGGCCTTTTCTTTTTGACTTAGCATAATTACTACTATTGTTGTTAGAGGTATACTTGTGCTTTGTGAGGAACGCAGAAGACTCTTAAATTTTTACTTCTTGCAAAAGTTTTGTTTTCACGATGTCGGAAATTCGACTTTGAAACCGATATTTCGTAATTTATACGCAGCACTTATAATTTTATTTACATAATCTTCAACACTCGTGCAGTTATCTAGTGATGTGTTAATTAAATCCCGCAATAAGCCGACTTTTCTTGATAATCCAGAATATTCAAAAGCATTTTTCAAAATGGCGTAGTTTTATAAGTTCCACTAGCAAAATTATTTAGGATTTGACTTTATCCTTTTTGTAAGTCGCCATCGGTGCTTGGATCGACACATTCCCACTAATCTTCATGTTCCAAATAAGATTTAACTGCAAACTTCCAAGTCGAATAGCTTTCCGTTCTCATATTGTATGTAAGACGTAGCCATTGTACACGTGGTGTTGAAAAAATCGAAATACTCTAAAATGACTAATATTGACAACTGTACTTTACTTTACGGCAATAAACATAAAACTTTCGGTCTATTTTGGTTATAATACGCCCCATCTGGGCCCATAACCTGTAGAAAAGGTAATTATAACACGGAACAAAATAGATAGTATGAACAACGTTTATTGCCAAGTACCATAGATAATACAGATACATGTCAAAGACACAAATGTCACAGAGAAGAGAATAAAGTTTTTGAATACCATAAACTAATACTTATTGATTTGTAGTTTATTATTCCAACAGTAAACGCTATTCTGGTATTATTTAAGTATGACAACACTACGCAAATATCGAGTTCAATAGTCTATGTTAAAGACTTTCAACTGTCAATGTCAAATGTCAGATGTTGTATCTGTCAGTAGTGCGTGGAACGTTCGTATTGTGAAGTCACTTGTAATCGAGACCGCGCCTGCGCCGGACGTGCGCACTGACTCTTAACAAATACAAGATGTACGACGGCCATATGGTTGATAATCCGCTTCAATCTCCGACATCAGAAGTGGGATCGCTTCCATAAGCCTTCTCCGCTTCTAGCTATCTTGACCGACTTTGATAATTTTATAATTGGTGTTCAGATTTTGATAAAAAATAAATAATGCTTAATACTTGTAAACGTAGGGTAGATTCAAATAAAAAGATGCTAACCGCTACCCTCACTTGGATAAGTGCGTTAGAAAACTGTTAGTGCGCCACGTACAAATACGGAACCGTCAACTCCATGCAACCAAGCGTCTGGCTCGTGTGCCCTGGCTATTGAGGAATCTTCGCGTAGGCCGGACATACAACTGAACCAGACATGTGGTTCATCGTGTAACGAGAGTACTACATACAGTGAAGATGCAACTTTAAGGATTTTGAGGCACTAACCAGCGCCCTCATTAAAGTAAGATCTATCCATTATTATATCTCGCCTTTCGATCCAAGTGTTCATAATATCGACGTTTAGTGTGAAGTGGATCGAGTATAACTGAGACGATAACGAAACTGTCGCGCATTGGTAACTGTTTGAGGGCTAAGATTACCAATAGATTATGAGTGCATTTCTCGCTTTGAAACATGTCTGAAAGGGGATGCCAAAGTGTGGCTTAACGAGTGGGTCTCAAGTGACCGCTCATGGACTAATTTTAAAAAGTTACTTTAGGCCTTTATGTGCTAAGAAAGTTGATGCAGCTTACATTTTATATGAAGTTATGTCTTTCGATTCTGACAGTTTCCATACCTACCTACTCTGAACATACGTGTAGATCATTACTGTGTTTACGAATTGTAAGGGACCTCGGCGACGAGCTCGTATCAGCAATTATTATGTTGTGGTTTTGTTTTATCTACTTTTGTGAAACCTACTAAGGATTTACTAACGGTTGCTTGGACGCAGCGGAACACTAATTTCGTGACGATGAACTAAAAACGCCGGGTTTTAGACAATCGGGTGTTCCTAGTAAGTGTTTTCTGTGCGGTAAAATAGGACACGGACAGGCGGGTTGTCCTAATAAACCGAAATTCTAACTATGCTGTGAACACGAGTCCGCATTCCTAGCAAATATGCGAGGGTATATTCGTATTCTCGTCTTCACTTTTTTTTTTTTTTTTTTTATTGTATAGGGGGCAAACGAGCAGACGTATCACCTGATGGTAAGCGATTACCGCCGCCCATAGACACCCGCAACACCAGAGGCGTCACAAGTGCGTTGCCGGCCTTTTAGGAAGGAGTACGCTCTTTTCTTGAAGGTTTGAAGGTCGTATTGGTCCGGGAACACCGCAGGCGACAGCTCATTCCACAGTTTTGCTGTGCGTGGCAGAAAATTTCGGGAAAATCGCACAGTTGTGGACTGCCAACCATCTAGATGATGGGAATGATATTTCTGTCGTGTAGGACGATGGCGGAAAGATGCGGCAGGGATCAATCCGAACAATTCCTCGGAGCACTCCCCATGGTAAATGCGGTAGAAGATGCACAGTGAAGCCCAATCTCTACGCAGTGCCAGAGAGTCTAGCCGAATTGAAAGATCCCGGCAATCGACGATACGAGTCGCCCTCCGCTGAATGCGGTCCAGAGGGAGGAGCTGGTATTGGGGTGCCCCTGCCCAAAGATGAGGACAGTATTCCATGTGAGGCCGAACCTGCGCTTTGTAAAGACGAAGGCGGTGGGCCGGAGTGAAATACCGCCTCGATCTGTTGAGCACACCTAGCTTTTTTGAGGCCAATTTGGCCTTACCCTCCAAATGGCCACGAAACTGGACTTCGCTCGATACGTCGAGACCGAGTATCCCAATATTGGTTGAGGCAGATAGGGGAGTGTCTTCAAAACGAGGACATACGACCCACGGGAGTTTTTTAGCGGTGAACGCGCAAATTTGTGTCTTTGTCGGGTTGAATTGGACCAAATTAAGTCTACCCCAATTTGAGACCCTTTCCAAAGCGGTCTCAACTTCAGACACAAGTTTGTTTCGACTCTCAATGACGTTTTCCCGAGAAATATTGGCGCGGCCGGTGTAGAGAGCATCGCCCGTACTGTCATCCGCATAACAATGAATGCCGCTAATTGGCAGCATGTCATTGATATGAAGGAGGAACAGAGTAGGCGATAGCACACAGCCTTGCGGGACACCAGCATTCACAAACATGGAGTCAGAGCATTCACCGTCGACTACGACCTTTATGCTTCTACATGCCAGAAAGCTAGTGACCCAATCGCATAATTTCTCGGGAAGCCCATAGGAAGGGAGCTTCGAAAGAAGCGCTTTGTGCCAGACCCGATCGAACGCTTTCGCGATGTCCAAACTAACTGCCAAGGCTTCCCCCTTAGTCTCAATCGCCTGAGCCCAGCGATGTGTCAGGTATGCCAGAAGATCACCAGCTGATCGACCTTTACGGAAACCGTACTGCCGGTCACTAAGCAGATGATGATCCTCTAGGTACCGCAGGAGTTGATGGTTAATTATGGACTCCATTATTTTCGAGAAGAGGGAAGTTATGGCGATCGGCCTGTAGTTAGTCGGATTTGAACGATCGCCCTTTTTAGGGATCGGGTGGACCAATGCTGCCCTCCATGATGACGGGACTACGCCAGTGGAGTAGGAGAGTCGAAAAAGACGCGTTAAGACCGGTGCCAACTCTGGAGCGCACATCTTCAACACAATAGGAGGGATTCCATCCGGGCCACTCGACTTATGGACATCAAGGGACAAAAGGGCTAAGCGCACTGAGCGTTGGTGGAACTGGATATCCAGCATACAGCTCTCGCATCGCGGTATGGTAGGCGGCTCCTGCTCCCCGTCATCCAAAGTCGAGTTGGACGCAAAGTGTTTTGCCAGAAGATCGGCTTTCTCCTTTGCGTCATAGGCCAACGGATTATTTCCCATGTGAAGAGGTGGAAAGGACGGCTTACAAAAATTCCCTTCGACAGCCTTGGCAAGAGACCAAAATGCCCGAGTTCCCGAAGGAAGACGCTCAAGCCTCTCGCCAACCCTGGCGATGTGCTCCGATTTCGCCCTTGCAATGTCTCTTTTGAGGGACCTGGAGGCAAAGTTGTACTTCTTTTTCAGAGCGCTGGTATTTTGATCCCGCACCGCCACCGCGCCAGCCCAGGCTTGGTAAGCCTCCTGCTTCATGCGAGAAGCTTTTCTGGAAGATGAACCAAACCAGGGCCGACACTTGCCACCAATGGGGACCACAGAGGATGGGATGAAAAGCTCCATACCCTGCAGCACAACATCAGCAACAGAATCAGCAGCAGTACTGGGATTATCCGGCGAGAAGCACAACCGTCTCCAAGGGTAGGACGCAAAGAACGTCCGCATCCTATCCCAATCTGCTGACCTGTAGTGCCACACACGACGGCCGCGCACAACTTGCGATCGCGGCGAGAGTGTGATAAACACTGAACTCCGGACAAGGCAATGGTCTGAAGTGCCAAGTGGAGCGTTAACGGTTACGCGGTAACCGTCCGGATGAGAGGTCAGCAGTAGGTCCAGCAGTGAAGGATTCTGGCCCTCCACATCTGGGACTCGCGTGGGCGTGGTAACCAGTTGTGTCAGGCCGTATGCTAGGGCGAAATCGTGAACAGATCTCCCCGCATGATCCGTTTTACTGGAACTGAGCCAGTCGGCGTGGTGGGCGTTAAAATCGCCAAGTACGACGATCTCTGCGGAGGGGATCTGCTGCTGCACGAGGTCTGTAGCCATCTGGATGCGCTCGATGAGTCGGTCAGTTTCGGCATCACCGCTATGGGACCTATAGAGGCACGCATAGACGCGAGGATGGTCGTCGCTGTCTACACGGAGCCATAGGATGGAGAGGTCCCTACCTTCAAGATTGCTAAGGCGACGAGAGCTGATATCGTCTCTGACGTACACGCACACTCCGGCCTTGGAGATGAAGGAGTGTTCCAAACCGTACCCAGGATAAGTGAGGTAGGAAGTGTCCGCTGGAGACGATATCTGCGTCTCTGTCAAAAAGAGCAAGGCTGGCTTTGCTGTCTCGAGGTGGTGATGGACAGCATCTAGATTACTATGTAATCCCCTGATGTTGCACAAGTCCACGACAGGGGATTACACGCGCGTGGCAGGGGGTGCCATGGTGGTACTGCTCTTACCCCGAGCATGATAGAGCGTAGTTTTGCCCCCCCCAGAATACGAGGGGCAGCCTGGGCATCCACGCTCAGGCGCGTTGTGTTCTAAGTGTGGACGCCCAGAGAGGGATTCTCCAACGCTAGCGCAGTTGGTACCCTCCTGGGGTAACATAAGTTTCAACTGCGCCATCATAGGGGGGATAGGGGGGTTGGGCCTCCGGTATCCTCACTCACGCGGTGAAACACAGCTAAAGCGCTGTTTCACACCGGTTTTCTGTGAGGCCGTGGTATCACTCCGGTCGAGCCGACCCATTCATGCCGAAGCGCAGCTCTCCCACGGTCCCACTTGTAGAAAAGTTGAGTACCCACATAAATTAACTTTGTTATATTGGTATCAGTGTTGATGTTAGACAATTTAATGTTAAAAATGTGACGGCGCATCACTTATTTTATTTGGTAACACAAGTGTCGGTAGTTAGACACTGACGCAACACCGAGCATTGGAGCTTGCGACCGATGACAATAGGGATGGCAATCATTGCCACTTTAAAAATAATAATCACGCGTTAGAATAATTGATGGTAGTCGATTATTTTATGTGATTAGTTGCAGGTAACAGTGACTTTGATCCCATCCCTAAAGAACTGTGGGTAGTTATAAAATGGAACGCAGCCGGAGGTGGTTATAAAACGAAACGCAGCCGGAGGGCGAGCATTATCGTTTAGCATCTCGCAGTAGCATCACATGTTCGGTGGAGTGTCGTACCTAAATTGTAACCTGTATACCATTATTGATTATCGTGACTGTATTTCACTATGTATTATCATAAAGTGATTATAACAAAGCGATTGTGAGGAAA
This sequence comes from Spilarctia lutea, assembly GCA_916048165.1. Taxonomy (NCBI): domain Eukaryota; kingdom Metazoa; phylum Arthropoda; class Insecta; order Lepidoptera; family Erebidae; genus Spilarctia; species Spilarctia lutea. Next base: position 403,630 of record CAJZHC010000003.1, read on the forward strand.
ACCATTACTATCATTCTCCTCGTCCGACAACTCACGTCTACCCTCATTAAAAAAAATATGGAATCTACCGACACTCCTAAACGGGGAACGAATCACTACAAATGCGAGATTTTGTCGTGTTGAATTGTTTGTTTTTGAGTGCTGTAAGGTATGGTATGTACAATGTATCAAGAATCAAAACATGTTCTCATGTAAGTGAAATGTAAATTTCTTTTGAGATGAAAAAATTGCGATTCGTGGGTAAAGACAAATCTACCGATACCTCGCTGAAGTTCAAACCAGAACAATCGAATAAACTTCGGGGTACTTTGACTTGTGTGTATTGTAAAAAGCCGGATCATGATGTTGGCAAATGTTTCGCGAAACAGCGTTCCCAACAGCACGGTCAGATTAATGTCCGTTGTTCATGCTTATAACAAATCTTGTTTACCTATACCATTTTACTGTCAGGACTTAGATGAATAAAACGTGTTTTAAAAATTGAAATCGCAGTTTGGCATACTAAAGCTATTATCTAATAGTATGCGATAGGGGCCGTATGTTTAAAGCATCGGGCTTATTTCATGGATGCAATTACTAGGGGTGCAGACCCATCACGTTACTCCGGAGATACACCATGCCAAGCCAGGTAGAGCGTTATATCCGAACAGTGCTCAACATTTTCCGGATAGAGGAACCACAGAAAAAGCTTTTTTTTTTCTTTTTTTTTTTGACGTCAGCTGTCAGATTGGCTGATTTGATTTTTCGTTGGTCCCGATAATTTTATTGAAATTAATTAATATTTTAAAGTTTGTATAGCCCATTTCCAATAATATTACCTATGATAGAGTCAATAATAAGTATCAATAATATTTTGTACTTATTTTATTGTTTTTAATGTGAATTTGTGAGTGTTTATAACAAAGTGACAGGTAGGTGGGTTGTTACCGGTATTGTAAGTAAACTGTAAAAATTTTGGTTTTAAATCACTCTTAAACTGGGAAATTCTACTTGAGGACAGTGCTTTTGATGATTATTTGACATTATTTAATCATAGAAAGTAGTAATTTCTAAATTTTCACCGCTTAAAATTTATTTTATTTTTAATACGGCCTACCCATTACTTTGGAAAAATAATTATTGTATGCAACTCTTTGGTCATAACGGTAATTTATTTAACTGTTTTATCTCTTTTATTTAATTATGATGACTCGCAGAGCTTTATCTCGTCAGGAGGAGTCTAAACTCAAATTGACTTTACAAGAATTAAAAATTGCCAAGGATTTGTGTGCTCAGTTAAGCGGTGAAAGGGATGACAATGAGAAGGAACTCATTGAAATCTTAAACACTAACACAAAATTAAAAAGTGATATGACTGCCTTACATTTGGAATATAGTTTAATTGTTGAGGAACGGGACACTCTCAAAAACTTAGTTAGTAAGTGCGATCAAACATCGCTGCAGTGATGAGTATGAACAGGCCCTTACTAGGATTTCTACCTTGGAACAAGAGCTCCGGGAGGCCCACTTACACATCTCACAACTGCTAGAGGATGCCGAAAACATCACTGTGCAGCAAAATATGAGTCTGTTTAGTGAATTGGTAGAAAGTGCCCCCCAGTTGGTTTCTCCTGCAATAACACACACTGATACTAGCAGTTATCCAATTGTTGATTTAAGGGATGTAACTTTAAGACAACAACAGTCAGTGAGTATGTCAAATTGTGGTAGGAATAAACTGAAAAAGTATGTCAAAATTAATAGGTATATTCAAAGAACACAAAAGTTAATAAAAAATCAAAAAATTGTATCTAAGTGTGTGAAATCTAGTAAAGAAAAGTTAGTTACTTGATGATTTAGAATCACTTACATTGAAGTTAGATAATAGCAGGAAAAAGTATGAAGCTGACACACAGGCCTTAGAATTAAGAATTAATCATTTAACTGAATCATTAAAGTCAACGCAAATTAAATATAATTTATCACTTAATGAGATTAAAGAGTATACGGAGGCCATGAATGACCTCTTAAAATTAAGTAATGATAACACAGAGCGCTTTGATTCACTAGTTAACAATCATTCATGCCAGTGCGCTCGCTTTAGTCCTCCACAGCCTGTGTGTGCTCCCGCGGTTTGCTATGACAATGCTGAGACCTTGTGTGATAGCTCATCTACCAGTGTTAGGCAAGAGCAGTCATTAGGGGCATCAATTGATGTAACATTTTGTGCATCAGGTGGTGCACAAAGTACTATAATGTTTAGTGATAGTATTGGAAAACATATGGGCTCAAAATTGAATTCTCTTGTTGAGGGACAGTCAGTTGTTAACCATTGCTTACCATTTGCAACTTATGATGTTATTATGAAAAGAATCCAAAATTATAACTTTAGTTATTGTGAGAATCTCATTATTTTAGTGGAGAATAGGGGTGATGTTAGCAAAAAGGTTTTAATTGATTACTTTGATTATCTATTGTCCTTAAACTTGAGTAGTATAATTTTGTTTACATTCCCCTACTCTAGGAGCTTCTCAGATGAGGAAAATAATCTTAGATATAAGTTGAACAATGTACTACACACTATTAGTACATATCATGATTGTGTGCATGTAATAGACACTAACAGTTTTGTTAGTAGGCAATTATATTTGACAAAAGGTAGCTATTACCTTTCTAATAGTTTTAAGAGACAGATAGCATTATCGCTATCCTATTTTATTAATATCACGGCCAGGAACTTGGCTACTAACAGATCTGCTTCTATTGAGCAGAACAATTTGGGACACATCAACCCATGCACTGATATGGTATCATACCATAGTCTAGGTCATGAGGCGATTAGATGTAGTGTTGATACATCAAATAATTTAAACTAGGACTTAGGACAAAGGATAGGCAGGCCAGTAGTATTAGGTTATTTCTTCAAAATTTCCAGGGCTTATCCGGCAAAGAACTTGAGTTAGATTTGTTTTTAATAGAACATAAGGTACAGATTATGTGTATCACTGAACATTGGTTAAGGAATCATGAGTCATTGTATATTAATGACAATTATTTAGTTATGAGTGCATTTAATAGGAAGAAAGCCATACATGGTGGATCAATGATAATTGTTAATAAGACACTAAAATGTAAGGAACGAAGAGACATAGTGAAGTTTCTATTGAACGCACTGCTGAACTGTCTTGCATTGAATTAAAACATTATATTATAGTAAGTGTATATAGACCTCCACACAGTGACATTACTATATTTGAGACAGTTATGGAAGATGTTTTAAGACGTTTGAGTACTGGTAATAGGAGTTTAGTTGTATGTGGCGATTTTAATGTGGACCTACTTCAGCAGTCAGTAGGCTGCACTAGGTTAATAAGCTTATTCAAATCATTTAATTTAGAGCATGTATTCTTTGAACCAACCAGAATTACATCACATTCTGCAACGTGTCTAGATAATGTATTTAGCAACTGTGAATATCTTGATAAAGCAATATTTAGTCACTTGAGATCTGACCACTGTGGACAAATGGTCATTTATCCCACAGATGAAGTAGTTAAAGCAACGAAAATCACATGCAGGCCGATGACTTCTAACCGCCTGAAATGCTTTAATAAAAATATTGCAGATAAGGTTACGAACATAGATTTCAGTGAGGATAATCCGGATGTCTTATACGGGAATTTATTTAATTTAATTAAACTAGAGTATGATTTCATTTTTAAAGAGAAAACTTTTACTAAGAATGTGAATACTAGATTCTGTGACTGGGCAACTCCTGGAATTTACAAAAGTAGAGATAAGATGTATGAACTATATGGCATGAAACAGTATAATTTTGATCCTGTTTTTGTACAATATGTTAGAAATTATTCCAAAATATTTAAAAAGGTTTGTTTGGTAGCTAAATCAATTTTTCTAAGTAACAAAATTAAACAGTCTGATAATAAAATAAAAACAACTTGGACTGTAATAAATACTGAATCAGGGCGGTCCAAACCGCAGGATGATAGGTTAGAATTAATGGTTAACAACAATATTATTAAAGATAATCAGGGTTTGGCTGAAACTTTCAACAATTATTTTGCAAAGATACCAGTTGATACTACCAGTTCCTTGGATTCCTGCTCAGTCACAGCTGAATCCTTGGCCAGGGGCAGCGTGAAAGAGTGTGATGTCAAGTTTAAGTTTCAGTTTATAAGCCCTAATGAGGTGGTGAAAACTTTTAAGTCGCTCAATTCAAAGAAAACAACCGACTTGTGGGGTATTTCTGTCAAATTATTGCAAAATATAATTATTGATATAGCACTACATTTAGCTGTAATATTTAATAAGTGTGTAGAAAATGGTGTATTTCCGGATTTAATGAAACATAGTAAGTTAATACCATTATTCAAGAGTGGGTCTAAGAGCGATCCAGGTAATTTTAGACCCATCTCAATCTTGCCAGCAGTCGGTAAAGTCTTTGAAAAACTTATTCTTCAGCAATTAGAAACTCATTTTAATATTAATAATTTATTTCATAAAGAGCAGTATGGTTTCACAAAGGATCGCTCAACCATTGATGCTGGTTCAACACTTATAAAACATATATTTAATGCCTGGGAAAACGCGCAAGATGCTATTGGCGTTTTCTGTGACTTATCCAAAGCATTTGACTGCGTTGAACATCAAACGCTTTTGCGAAAACTCAGGCACTATGGCATTAGGGATACTGCACTAGATCTGGTTGCCTCGTACCTTGGGGACAGAGTTCAACGAGTGGATATAAATGGAAGTAGGTCCTCCGGATTACCTGTCTCAATGGGCGTGCCACAGGGCTCAATTCTGGGTCCTTTTCTCTTTCTAGTGTATATTAATGATTTACCTTTCTTTGTGCAAAATTTCTGTGATGTAGTACTTTTTGCAGATGACACTTCGCTTATTTTTAAAGTTAATCATAAGCGAAGTGTCATCTGCAAAAAGTACTACATCACAGAAATTTATAAAACATAGATAAATATACTAGCAAAAGTGATCATCATTCACTAAACACAAGGAATAAGCACAAATTAGTAGGCCCATATTATCGCCTTAACAAAGTCCACAATTCATTTGAAGGACTTGGTGTGCGTTTTTATAACAAAATTCCTATCGAAATCTTGAACTTACCCCTACAAAAGTCCAAGAGTGCCGTTAAGACTCGTCTTGTGGAAGGGGGCTATTATACGATAAACGATTTCTTGACTGATACAGTGCCTTGGATGTGAGTGAAAGTGAAATAATTTATTGGATTGTAATTAATTCTTGACATCTTACTCTGCATTTATTACCTGACATTTAAACTTTGTTAAGTTGAGGCGATCTGTGTTTACATTGTTGGAGCGTAAATAATTTGTATTTATTATTTTATTACATTTTGAACGTTTTTTTCTTTTTCTTTGGGACCAGTATGTATGCACACATTGCTTTTACTCCTTGATGTGTAAGTGATTGCAACCTTATATGCTATGGACTAATTTTTATTATTTTATTAGACAAAAAAATTATTTTCCTAGCTTTAATATCTAATAAGATATTCTAGCGGTCTAATAAGACCGCTTTCTAGCCTTTGTGTTTTGGTTGCCTTAACTTGCACATAGAAATACCGTTGTCAAAAACAAACAAGCTTTGTATGAATTATCTGAAAAGATGGTGCACATGAGTTTCTCACCAGCTCTTCTCATGAATGCAATACCCATCGGAGCTGGTACTTGGATTGATTTCAATTTTAACCTTTGAGTTGAATTGAAATCAATCTAAGCTCCGGTAATTCAAATCATCTCAGTGCATTTAGTATTAGAAATTTTGTTTTATATTTTTATGTTTGTATTTTTGACGTGTTCAAGTGCCTTTTGGGGCCAATGGAAATAAATGATTTGAGTTTGAGTTTGAGCGAGTGGGCTGACCAACTTGGGCGACTACAGCTCATTTTGAATGTGACTAAACAGAAGACGACACAAACGTCTGCTCTGAATCTTGTGGTGGGTCATGAAAGTGCCACTTCAGCTATCCGTGTTCTTAAAAGAAATGTTTCAGATGAGTCTACGCCACTTTAGCGAGAAGCGGCGGGTAATGGTCCGATAGAGGACGGCCGAACGGTTGTTGCAAAACCAAGCCCAGCAGGATGTTGGAACGAATGAAGACGCGCATCCTCCTCGGGTCTTCGGTGCCTATGCCTACAGTGTGAAAATCTTGGGCGGTATACGAACTTTGTGCCTATGCCGACGAGTCACTGGATGGTATGCGAACTTGGTGCCTATGCCAACAGTGTTTTATGTTTTATTTTGTATTTATTTATTTATTTATGGAAAACTTACAGCTAGATACATTGGGAATAAATACAAAACAGATCAGTCATCAGAAAGCCAATAACAAGTTTTCGCTTCTAGTGCCAGATTAAATAAAATATTGAAAAGCAAAAAACCAGACATAAATCAAAAATAAAAATAATAAAAAACTCAAAAAGAAAAAATAAACCCACACAATACGCAAGCGCCAAACACACAATAAACGATTACTTAATCGTAAATTTAAGGAAATCATGTCTGCTCAAAAAATCTAAGACCTAGATGCCTTCTTGCCGAGGATACACTTATCAGAAAGGGATCAAAATCATGCTGTCTACATAGTTCATTAAAATTTCTGCTTGCGCGTACCAAGTAGCTGTTCTGTCTATAGTTTGTTTTAGCTACAGGAATGTGAATAGGGGGGTTAAATCGAAGTGACTTAGATGGTACATTAAAAGATATCTGCTCAAGCAAATCAGGACACTCAATGTTGTGGTTCAAGACCTTGATGAGAAAAGTGAAGTCCGCTATTTTACGTCGATCTACAAGTGGGAGGAGGTGAAACTTTTTGCATAGCTTAAGATAATCCTTGGAATGGTACGGAATTTTCTGATGGTAACAGAGGTATTTAATGAAGCGTTTTTGTATATTTTCGATACGATTGCTGTATACTAAATAGCACGGGTTCCATATTTGAGACACATACTCTAAATGACTCCTTACATAGGTGCAGTATAGTATTTTAAGAGTTTTTGCTTCAGAAAAGATTTTACCTACACGCATTATAAAACCAAGAGATTTAGATGCCTTTCTAACAATTGTGTCAATGTGCGTGTCAAAAAGTAGCTTAGAGTCATGGTGTACCATGGTACCTAGGTCTCGGATGGTACTATTCCTATGAAGAGTATGACCCCCTAAAGTATAAGATGTGTTCAAGATGTTATGTTTTCTAGTGTATGTTACAAATGAACATTTAGCAGGGTTGAGATCAAGTTTATTTAGATGGCAGTACTCTTGTAGTCGATTCAAATCGTCTTGAAGTGCCAACATATCTTCTGTTGAAGATATATTTTTCAGAAGTTTCATATCATCTGCAAAGCATAATAACTTTGATGATTGAATGCACTTACCTATATCGTTCACATAGATCACAAACAAGAGGGGCCCGAGCAGGGAACCTTGGGGCACGCCACTGGATACCGATATCCAATTAGACCTATAATTATTCATAGCTACAGCCTGAGATCTATTTTCAATATAAGAGGAGAACCATCTTAGAAGATCCCCACGAATTCCTAACTTGAATAACTTCTCAATTAATATGTAATGGTCTATTCGATCGAAAGCCTTACTGTAATCCGTGTAAACGACATCGACCTGCCTGCCATCATTCATGGATTTGGTAATAAATTCATTTAATAAAACCAGATTGGTGGCTGTAGACCGGCCCCTGAGGAAGCCATGCTGAAAAGGGCTCAATGAATTTGAGATTGCAGAATAAAGTTGATTATAGACAATTCTCTCAAATACTTTAGCTATAATACAAAGCTTAGAGATTGGCCTATAGTTCAGAATCTCAGTCTTCGAACCCTTCTTGTGCACGGGCGTTATAAAAGCCGATTTCCACAGTGTCGGCACTGTACCTGCAGATAACGACTTAATAAAAAGTAGTGAGATTGGAACCGCAATAGATGGTGCGCAGTGTACCAGTAAATGAGCCGATATATTGTCCGGTCCTGCGCCTTTCGATATATCTAACTTCTCGAGCAGACTAGTTACAGCATCTAGCTTTATTTCGATTTGACAAATATCAGCTACCGAGTCACAAAAAGAAGAACTAGATAAAGAGGAAAGCAGACTACCTGAATTGCAAGTGTCGTGGTTGAGAAAAGTTGAATTAAAGTAAGAGGAAAACGCCTCACAGATTGATTCGCCTGTTGATAGTTGATTTTTATCATGATCAACAAGTGTACCAGGAATAGCGCGTGAGTTATATCGATTTTTAACATAGGACCAGAAGCACCGCGGATTATTTTTTATAGAAGATTCAGTATTTTTAATGTAGTTAGAGTAACAGATAGATTCCATTGATTTAGTCCTGTCGCGTAATAATTTAAAAGTATGTTTATCAGCCAAATTACCGTAATTACTAAACTTTTTCATGTATTTATATTTCTCCTTAAGCGCTCTTATTAATGAAGAATTGTACCATATTGGGTACTTACCCTTACTTTCGAGTTTTTGTGGTACATATTTATTTTGAAGGTTAGTAATAGTTTCATTAAAAAAATCCAATGACTTGTCCACTGAACGAGAAGAGAATTCACATTTCCAATCGATGACATTTATCTCTCTATTCAATGATTCAAAATCTCCCCTGCCAAATAAGTATCTGACTCGAGGTGCACATTTCAAAGTGGGTATATCTAATAATTTAATATAAATCAGTAAAGCTGGGTGATGGGAGTCCACGGGGACTAAGGGGTCAGTATGTTCTTGCACAACAACTAGGTCGTTCGAGAGAACCAAGTCCAATATTCTACCTAATTTGTTAGGAACCCAATTGTACTGCCCTAGGCCCATTGTGCTTATTTCATCTGTAAACAAAAACTCATCTGTCGAGGAAAGGTTAACAGGGCGAAGTGGCATATCTTTACCAGACGAAATCCACGAGATACCGGTCAAATTAAAATCACCGATAACGAGAAAGCGGTCAGTCATATTATTTAATGTTAAGTCACTCAATTTCGCGAGAAAGTTGCTAAGTTGTGAGGAGAATGACAAACTTTTACCTTGTTGACATAAATAAAGTACACAAATGTATAAGTTCACACAGTCACGCGAACTCGACTTATTAATGTGTATTTTTATGCATAGGTCCTCTGCTGTAGAAAACAATTGCGACTGCAAAGAAACAGGTAATTCCCTACGCGTTGCAATTGCTACACCTCCTCCTAGGGCTTGTTTAGTGAGTGCATAATCCCGGTCTCGACGCCACACAACATACCGGTCGTCAAAAATTTCCGAGTTATGAACACCGTCAAGCAACCATGTTTCTGTTAACACGATAATATCATACGAATTAATTAAAACTTGACGATAGAAAGAATCCGTTTTAGTTCTCAATCCTCGAACATTCTGGTAATAAATATTCAGACAGTCCACATTAGTCATCACTTAGCGTTTCAACAACAGTAAATACACTCATAACAATGTAAATACTACATTTGAATGTTATCCCTATACAACAGTAAAAAATTTGCCTAACAAAATTTAAATTATTTGAATAATTATTATAAAGTGGGTAGTAAGATATCATCACATTCCAACAAAGATTGCATTTATTTAATGCACAACATTTAACAACAAAGCGAGCAAGCATATAGTTCGAACAGTACGTAAATCCCATAAGCGCAAGCAGGTAAGGTATATGTAGAAGTGTAAGGAATAGAATGTAAACAGCGCGACAGGGCATACAATAAAAAACGACAGACAGAGAAAGCACATGTGTTAGGCTCATTAGTGTGGCAGAGGCTTCAAACCTTTTACAACAAAAAGTAGTATTGTGTGAGTTAAAAATAACATAAAAAGCAGCAAATGTAAAACTCCTCCTTATAAAGAAATATAGATGACAACTTAAATTAATTTGTTTAAATCAGTTACTTGTCTTATAACGAAAGATTTGGAACTATTATTTTTGCGTACATGTATCTTTCCGTGTTTCACCCACACGTATTCATAGTTTTTCTCTTTGGCCACAATTTTCGTTCTTGTTAGTAGTTGTTTGCATTCCATACTTAGGTGGTCGTTAACGTAAACACGTCCACTACCCTGAATGGCCGACAAGTCCTTAACCGAGCGTGCAGCTGATATAAAATCTTCTTTAATGTAACGATTTAGAAAGCTTACAATAATTAATTTCTCCTTAGAATTATATTATATTAACATGAATAATAATATAATAGAATAAATATAAAACTATTGAAAAAAAATAATAATAATATAGATATTAAGATATATATATATATATATATATTATATATATATAAATAAATATATTTATTTATAGATACCAATACTATTAAGCCTAATAACTAGACCTCAGCTAATACGTATCTTTACATCACCCGCCAGCTTACACACAAAAGTAAAGTGAATATAAAAATGAAAGTGTGAATACATACTACAATAAATGATACGAACGAAAACAGCTCATAATAAATTATGTGATTAAACCAGAGAGAATATATGAAAACATAAACACAACTATGACAAAAGCACTCATTACTCTCCCAAAGCTGCACGAAACGGAACGCAAACCTAATGATTGACGAGTACTGAACGGGAGAGCGAAACGTCAATTTGACAGGTGCAGTAAATGTCGTAACACAGTTAATATAAACAATGAAAACTTATAATTTAAGAGTTCACGAAAACATGTAGCATGCAAAAACACAATAATCGGCAAATCCAAATACAAGTATATTAAAAACCAAAAAAAGAAACACGAGCACTACGATACAATGCACAGTAGCACTAATGTCCCGCAAACACAGCAAAGCGACAAGCAGCGGAGTCACAATACCTAGCGTCTCCGCGTACTTTTATTGTCAATGTCCAGCCTCGCACTCCCAGAATGACTCTTCGGAAACTTGATAATTAGCGGTTTGAGCTCGTCAGTACAAGTAATTTTATATCGGCTGTTATCGCTGGCTTTGATCACAATAATGCCGTTCTGTGTCCAACAGGCCGACATGCCAAAGTGTTGTCGGGCTGTGGCGAAGGTTGCCTGGCGTGTTTTAGTCAAGAATTCCCTAACTGAGAAGCCTGAACCCTTTAGTGACCTCTTGGACTCCCAAACTGCTGACCTAGTCTCTGCGGTAGAAAATCTTACCAGAATTGGACGGCGATGCTCCTTGGAGGGGCTTCCCAAGCGATGACAGTGCCTTATATTGACTTGTGATATGTCATGAAGTCCCATCCTCTTATTTATAATCTCAAGCAGAGTTATGCCGCTGTCCTCCTTAATAGTCTCGGGCACTCCCAAGAAAATAAGGGACTTGTGACGATGCCGGGTCTCCATGGCATCAACTGTTTTGCTATCATTCATCTATCTGCCTGCGAAGCAGACCCAACATAGAAAACATCAGCTCCCGGAAAGTTCTAAATTCTTCTGACAACCGGGCAACTGTCTCCTTGTTGTTGCCATCAGGTTGCAGTTGTGCCTCCAGCTGTGCCATCCGCCTTGAAAAGCTCTCCTCAAGACTGGTCTGCGCTTCTTGTATATCAGACAATTGAGACATTTTGAAGGGATGTAATGTTTTAAATAATTAGTTATACCTTGTGAAACGGTGTTTTGAAGTGCTGGCAGGTGGTTGGACACTAGTGTGAGATCATGTATATTTGCACACTGTATCCACTAGTAAAACACTGTATAACTGTAAGTACAGCAAATCTAAACTTTAGCAGACTATTATTGTTAAAATTGTTAACTTTTACTTATTAAATTTAATAAATTTTACTAAGAGATCCTTAATGTGTCTGTTAACTTTTTTAGCACCTCTTTACAATTATATAAAAACTAGCTGAGCCGACAAACGTTGCTTTGCCATAAAAAGGAATATATACTTTAGGGGTGGGTCATTAAAAATCGCGATGGAAAGTAATGGTTGATCGTAGGGGGTTGAAAATTCAGGGTTGTATGTATTTTCTAATGCAGTAACATAAACAAAATAAGATATATATAAAATATAAAATTTAAAAAAATAAAATTAGGAGTAGACTACCCTTAACATTTAGGGGTATGGAAAATTGATGTTGGCCTATTCTCAGACCTACCCTATATGCACATAAAATTTAATAAAAATTGGTTCAGCCGTTTCGGAGGAGTATGGTAACTAACATTGTGACACAAGAATTTTATATGTAAGATATTTTCGGAGATGTGACATCAAAATCATCTAGTTTTCAAACTCAGTAGATTTTAAGCATGGCAAATTTAGAAAACGCAAACGCGGTTGTATCAACTTTTTGAGAAGAATTAAAACGCTTTAACAAATACTTAACAATAGATAAATACATGATAATGATTTTCACACTGATGGAGGGCCGACGCCAAATAAAATGGGAAAGGGCCAGGCAAAGAAGAAGATAAATACATGATAATAAGTTAGGATGATAGAATAGAATAATCTTTATTGTACACAAGATATATAGTTTACATAAAAATAATACATAAATTGACTGACCATGTACAAATAACGGATGATTAATTTTTTTTCTATATTTTGTATATAAAACGACAAAAAAAAAGTAATAAAAGATAAGTAACATAAATGTTGATGAGAAATTATAAACAGTATAAATCTCATAACCATAAATAACATCCTACTAGGTAACTAGCGGTACAGTATCTGTTGGAATAGTATTATGTTCTACATATGTGTTATCTGTGATGTCTTGTCTATGTCAACTCTGTTGTTGTCTTTGGCCTCTTGCTCGCCGGCCATCTTTCTGTGCGCATAGAATGTATCTACCATCGTTAATTATATTTAATGTTAGTGTTAAACTGCATATGTTTCCTTATAAATATAATCTCAAAGCGACCTGTAATCTTGAGGATTAAAGGAAGTTGTTGAAGACCTCTGTCTTTGTTTTTATGGGCACGCGCCTGACACCTGTGCAACCTGCTTATTTACAGGTTATGTGCGCCAGTACTGAAAAGATACATCAGACGCTAACGCGTTATTATAATATTTTGTCAGGTGAAATAAATACCCATTCGCGAAAACATGACAACTGAGAATTCTTCTAGTCATCGTCAAGTGACTCAAGAAAGCAACGCCTCGTGGCAGGTAACTAACGCTTCGTATAATTTTGAGAAATTAGAAGGCGTGACGAATTATACAAATTGGAAATTTATAATGCGCATGACACTAACATTGGATGGATTGTGGGGTTGCGTGGAAGGTCAGGATACGGATCCTATCAGGGATCAACGTGCGCTCGCTCGTATTTGCATGTGCTTACAAGCTTCGCTATATCAGTACGTGAGAGAAGCCACAACAGCGAAAGCTGCGTGGAGCAAGCTAGCAAACATTTTTGAAGACAAAGGTCTCTATCGGCGTGTGCTGCTCTCGCGCCAACTACATCAAACGGAATTCAGCAAGTTTGCATCAATGAGTGAGTACATAAATGGAGTAATGACACTTGTACAGCAGTTGGGAGATATTGGCAAGATTATTGAAGATGCAGAAGTTGCCGAAATATTGTTAAGCGGTTTGCCAACTGAGTATGATGTTCTCGTATCCAATCTGGAGACGGCATGTATTAGCGGTAACCTTACTACTGAGCTCGTTCGCACGCGATTATTACAGGAAGAATTTCGAAAAGTGCATAGTGATACAAATAATTCAGCTTATATTGCTAAAACTAAACGTAAAATAATATGTCATTATTGTAAAAAGTCAGGGCATGTGAAGGCTAAGTGTTTTAAATTAAAACGTGACAAAAAGTGTGAAAATTTTGAAAAAACTTTAATAACAACCGAAGTGGCTTTGGTTATTTCAAATGACTGGATTGTTGATAGTGGCTGTACAGCACACATGACAAACAATAAAACGCATTTAATGGACTTCAAGCCTAGCAAAAGTAATGTATGTATAGCAAATAATGATAGATTATGTAGTATCGGCTCAGGTAAAGTTAAGTTTTCATTTAATAATAATGATTGTACGGTTGCTGAAACTATGCTAGTCCCAGATTTATCCACGAATCTTTTATCTGTTAGTAAACTTACTAAGGAAGGTTTTACTGTGGTGTTCGACAAGGTAGGGTGTCACTTTTATAAGGCTTGTAAAATAATTGGGGATAGCCTAGGTTGTGCTAGTAATGTAAATGGTATCTATAAGCTAGATAAGGTTGTTAATAGGGTCTTGCAAGTGGAGCATTCTACACCTTCCCTAACAGATGTGCAGGGAAGAGAGAGTGCAATGGTCGCAGCATTGCCAGCATCTATCTGGCATGAGAGGCTTGGGCATTTAAACTATTCTAGTATGTGTACTCTGCGGAAGGCTAATAATCTTAAATTTCAGGACAGTGAGAACTGTGAAAATAAGATGAAGAATTGTGTAGCATGCCTTGAGGGGAAGCAGGTAGCTAAACCATTTCCTTCTAGTGCGAAACGTGCTACCCATCCGCTTGAGCTGGTCCACAGTGATGTGAACGGTCCCGTAAGCTGCTGCAGTTGGGGTGGTGCTCGATACCTATTGACATTTACTGATGACTACAGTAGGAAGAGCTGGGGATACCTGTTGCGGAATAAATCTGAGGTAATGTCAGTTTTTATTCAATTTAAAGGACTAGTAGAGAAACAATCTGGCCACTCCTTAAAGGTTCTCAGATCTGATGGTGGGGGCGAGTATTGTAATAATAAGTTTGCGACATACTTGGCACGTGAGGGAATTGTTCATCAGGTGACAGTCCCATTTACCCCTCAACAGAATGGTGTTTCAGAGAGGCTTAATAGAACTCTGATGGAGAAAGCTCGTTGCATGCTGCAGCAATCTGGTCTCTGCCAGCGCTATTGGGGAGAGGCGGTTATGACCGCAGTCTATCTAAAAAATAGATGCCCCTCTGTTGCTGTGGCAGGACAGATGCCTGAAGAGATATGGACTGGTTCAAAAATTGAACTTAGTCATCTTCGTGTTTTTGGCTGCATTGCTTATGCATTAATACCTGATCAGAAGAGAAAGAAACTTGATGCTAAATCTAAAAGATGCATCTTTGTAGGTTATAGTGATACTACCAAAGGATATAGGCTTGTCGACCCTTTAGTTCCCCACAAGATATTTTATGCAAGGAATTTGGTTTTTTTAGAGACTGAATTTTTAAAGTCTGGTGAGCACAGACCAAATAGTTTTAATTTTTATGAATACGACTGTAAGTCTTATTTAAATGATCAGTCTGACATTGATATAAGTATTAATAATATGGATAATCATAGTAGAAATGATAATATGAATATTTTAAATGAAAATAATAATATTAATAATTGCAATAATATATCTGATAATAATAATTTATCCATGAATGAGATAATAGATAATGACAGTTTTTCTGATCAAAATGTAGCAGTAGTTTCAGCTCCTGACTCGGAGTACACAACCGGTGATGAAGCATTGAATTCAGAGAGTCCGGTCACCATTGCTGGTGTAAGTGACACATCATCGCAGTCTGATGGGTGGTCTCCTACAGGGGAAGAAGCCGTGACTAGTCGTGAAGGTTCAGTGACCGTCACTGGGCGACCCATGAGAAGCACCCGTGGTATACAGCCAGTCAGATATGGTGATTATGATATGTCTTTGTTAGTTCAGGGAGAGTCTGACCCTATGAGCTATGAAGAAGCTATGTCTTCGTCTAGCAATGAGGAGTGGCAAGCTGCCATGCAAAAAGAGTATAATGCTCTTATTAAAAATGGAGTATGGAAGGTTGTAGACCGACCTAAGGCTCATAATATAGTCAAATGTAAATGGGTGTATAAAACAAAGCAGGATAATACAGGTAAGGATAGATACAGAGCTCGTTTGGTGGCGCGGGGTTTCTCACAACAGCAAGGTATAGATTACAATGATACCTTCTCACCTGTCGTCCGCCACAGTACTATGAGAATTTTATTTGCATTAGCAAATGACTTGAATATGAATATAGATCACTTAGACGTAGAAACTGCGTTTTTAAATAGTGACTTGGATGAGCATATTTTTATGGAACAACCTGAAGGTTTCAGTACCGATAATAGTAAAGTATGTTTATTGTTAAAAAGTATATATGGCTTAAAACAAGCAAGTATGATGTGGAATTTAAAAGTGCATCAATTGTTAAATAATAATGGCTTTACACAAAGTAAATGTGAACCATGTGTATACATTAAGAAATGTGAGAAATGTATAACTATAATTGCCTTATATGTTGATGATTTTTATGTATTTAGCAACAGTTCCACAACTAAGGCTGAAGTAATTACATTGTTAGAACAAGAATTTAATGTGAAAAATTTGGGTTCATTGAAAACATGTTTAGGTATGAATGTAACTCATGATAAGCGCAATGGTATACTGACTTTGGATCAATCTGATTATATTAAGAGATTGTTATTACGGTTTGGAATGAAAGATTGTAAGGCAGTATCTACTCCCATGGTATTAGGCAATAAACTATGTAGACCTCAAGGTAAATGCCTAGATGAGAATATATATAGGTATAGAGAGTTACTAGGGTGTTTGATGTACCTATGCGTTTGTACAAGGCCTGATCTGAGTTTTGCATGCAGTCAACTGAGTCAGTTTACTCATGGATTTGATCAATCTCATTGGCTCGCAGCCAAACGTATATTGCGATATTTAGCAGGGACAATAAATTATAGGCTATGTTTTTATAGAAACTGTAATTTAACCTTAACTGCTTTTGCAGATGCTGACTGGGCTAATGATGTGGTAGACAGGAAATCTTATACTGGCTTTGTTATTAAACTAGGCAATAATACAATCAATTGGGAGTCTCGTAAGCAAAAATGTATAGCGCTTTCTAGTACTGAAAGTGAGTACTTGGGAATTACAGAAGCTGTGAAAGATTTATGTTTCATTAAAAGTTTTTTGTCTGAAATTTTGGATAAGAAGTTAGAAATTGTATTGTTTAATGATAACCAAAGTGCTCACAAATTACTGGAAGCTAGGGAATACTGCCATAAAAGAACAAAACACATAGATTTAAGATATCATTTTGTAAAAGATTTGATTCAAAATGGGTTTGCTAAAGTGAAATATTTGTCAACTGACCAGATGATGGCAGATGTACTTACAAAACCATTAAGCGCAATTAAACATTGTAAATTTGTAAAGGCAATATTAAATTTTAAATAGTGGAGCTGTTGTATTACAAAGTATTATAAAAATAGTGCTATGATTGAATGCAAAGCATGTAGAAAATTTTTGTAAATCTTGTAAAGTTGTTTTGCCTAGCATGGTCATGCATGTTTATGATTATATGTTTTGATGAATGATCATGTATGAAACATAATAAGGGGAAGTGTTGGAATAGTATTATGTTCTACATATGTGTTATCTGTGATGTCTTGTCTATGTCAACTCTGTTGTTGTCTTTGGCCTCTTGCTCGCCGGCCATCTTTCTGTGCGCATAGAATGTATCTACCATCGTTAATTATATTTAATGTTAGTGTTAAACTGCATATGTTTCCTTATAAATATAATCTCAAAGCGACCTGTAATCTTGAGGATTAAAGGAAGTTGTTGAAGACCTCTGTCTTTGTTTTTATGGGCACGCGCCTGACACCTGTGCAACCTGCTTATTTACAGTATCTACCTCTCTACTTTATACTTAATTACGAAAGTGAACTTTTAGTTGCTCAAACATACAATGAAGAGAATCACATATAAAATGGACTGACTATCACCAGTACTGACTATTCGTACCTATTATAATGGTTATATCTGTATTACTATGTTTATAGACACTAGCGCCTGTGTGAGTTCAAGAACTTACAGATGTCCTTTTAGTTATTTTTAAATGAAAAAAAACAAATTTTAATTTATCGCCGTCTATGACTATTCATAGGATCATAAAAAGCTTCTATAATTTTACTTTTAAATAAGTATCATATGATGATTACAGGATTTGATGTCTAAATGATTATCATACATTAAACTTATGATTGAAAGTTTCAGATAGCAAGAAGTTTTAGAGTAGCAAAAGTTCCAGAACAATGTATTACAACTGTTAGGTTTTGAAATAATAATATTAAATAGTTGAATCGATTTTGTCGATTATGGGTACATTTAATTTCTGATACTGGCAACACGCGAAAAAAAAAGAAGAGAAAACAAATGAATTTTCGGGTAAATGGAAATAGGTATATAGCTGGAGAACAATTATTAAAAGGGTAGTCAATAATTCGACGCGTGGGAGAAAAACTGGAAATTATAAAAGGTGGCATTGGCGGGTTGACGGGAGGATTTTGGTGGGGATCAGCGTCGAATGCGGACGGAACGAAAAGGATAAACTGCTGTTTGAAGAGAAAATATAGCTACCTCCCAACATAACAGACGTGAGTTGTATTACACAATATAATTAACATGAGTTCTACTATATTTCAGAAGAGGGATAGCTTCCATAAGCCTTCCCAGCTTCTAGCTATCTTGACCGACTTTGATAATCTTATAATTGGTGTTCAGATTTTGATAAAAAAATAAATAATGCTTAATACTTATAAACTTATGGTAGATTCAAATAAAGAGATGCTAACCGCTACCCTCAATTGGATAAGCGCGTTAGAAAACTCTGTTAGTGCGCCACGTACAAATACGGAACCGTCAACTCCATGCAACCAAGCGTCTGGCTCGTGTGCCCTGGCTATTGAGGCGAGCACACCTGCCATGACGCACGTCGAGGCAGGTCCGGGCGAGGGATCTTCGCGTAGGCCTGACATACAACTGAACCAGACATGTGGTTCATCGTGTAACGAGAGTACTACATGCAGTGAAGATGCACCTTTAAGGATTTTTGAGGCACTAACCAGCTCCCTCATTAAAGTAAGATCTATCCATTATTATACCTCGCCTTTCGATCCAAGTGTTCATAATATCGACATTTAGTGTGAAGTGGATCGAGCTCCTAGCTTGCATAACTAAGACGATAACGAAACTGTCGAGTATTGGTAACTGTTTGAGGGCTAAGTTTATCAATAGATTAAGAGTGAATTTCTCGCATTGAAACATGTCTGAAAGGGGATGCCAAAGTATGGCTTAACGAGTGGGTTTCAAGTGACCGCTCATGGACTAATTTTAAAAAGTGACTTTAGGCCTTTATGTGCTAAGAAATTTGATGCAGCTTACATTTTATATGAAGTTGTCTTTCGATTCTGACAGTTTCCATAACTACCTACTCTGAACATGCGTGTAGATCATTACTGTGTTTACGAATTGTAAGGGACCTCGGCGACGAGCTCGTATCGGCAATTATTATGTTGTGGGGTTTTTATCTACTTTTGTGAAACCTACTAAGGATTTACTAACGGTTGCTTGTGCGCAGCGGAACACTAATTTCGTGACGATGAACTAAAAACGCCGGGTTTTAGACGATCGGGTGTTCCTAGCAAGTGTTTTCTATGCGGCAAAATAGGACAGACAGGTGGGTGGTAGTCCTAATAAACCGAAATCTTAACTATACTGTGACCACGAGTCCGCATTCCTGGCAAATATGCGAGGGTATATTCGTGTTCTCGTCTTCACTTGTGGAAAAGTTGAGTACCCACATGGATTGGTTTTGTTATTTATTTATTTATATCTTTATTGAATACATACAAAATTACAAAACAAAAAACAAAATTTCAAACAAATGAGTTACAAAATATGCAAAATATGTAACAATAGGCGGTCTTATCGCTCACGGCGATCTCTTCCAGACAACCATGATACGGATTTTTGTTAACCAAAAATTTTGGGTAGCTTACATACAAGTAACACACACATACATATACATACATATATATCAATATACCTAAACATATATACATACAATATAACTACATATATTTATATACAATACATACACAGATTGAATATAATGCTAAAGAGAGTTAAAAAGAAAAGAAATCATAATGTCAAATAATGGTCCTTCACCAGCTTTTTAAAAGCAGACACATTTTTGGCTTGTCGAATTGTCTCAGGCAAGTTGTTCCATAATCTAACAGCTTGCACGGTAAAAGACTTATCCGCAAACTGAGTTGAGTGTTTTGGCATTTTCAATATTAAATTCTCTGATGACCTCAGGTCCTTGCAATGTGTGTTTTTTAAGAACTGAAAACGTTCTTTGAGATAAGGTGTGTGAGGAAGAAAAAGAACACTGTATAGAAGAGAGAGAATATGTAGATTCCGACGAAAGCGTATTGGTAGCCACTTGAGCTTAGAACGAAATTCAGAAATATGATCATATTTGCGTAATCCAAATATGAATCTAATGCAAAGATTTTGAAGTCGCTCAAGTTTATTCAGTTGGTCTTCGGTGATGTCCAGATAGCTAACATCGGCATAGTCAAGGATGGGAAGTAGAAGAGATTGTGCGAGCGCAATTTTAGTGTTAGTTGGAAGAAAATTCCGTAGCCTTCGCATAGATCCTACTGCTGCAAATAATTTACGGCTGACTTCCCCAATCTGAGGACCCCAGGATAGATACCTATCCATATAGATCCCTAAGTTTTTAACTTTATCACTGTATGCAATGACCGAGCCGTTGCAACAAACATCTGGCATCTGCTTAAAGTTTATTGTACAGAGTAACCTTGAGCTGCCCACTATCATTACTTGGGTTTTGTTTGGGTTTACACTAATTCCGTATTCCGTGCTCCAGTTGCATATCTGCTGTAAGTCTCTATTAATGACATCCACTGCTTGCGTTAAATTGCCTGGAGTAGTTCGTGTGTAGATTTGTAGATCATCTGCATAAAGATGGTAGGTAGAAAGTAATTGTTTAGTGATTGAGTTTATGAAAATTGCAAAAAGTAATGGTGATAGCACGCCGCCCTGAGGTACACCCGCAGATGTTGTACGCTAAGAGGAGCAAACATTATCGATACAAGCACGTTGCTGGCGACCGTACAGGTAACTACGAAACCAGTCAATTGCCGATGGGAGTTGGGAGAATTGGGAGTTGTTTTGTGGCAACACTGAATAGTAATGGGTTTTTATTTTTTGTCCCGATAATTTTATTGAAATTAATTAATATTTTAACGTTTGTATAGCCCATTTCCAATATAATTACCTATGATAGTGTCAGTAATAAGTATCAATAATATTTTATACGTTTTTTATTGTTTTTAATGTGAATTTGTGAGTGTTTGTGACGGAGTGCCGGGTGGGTTGTTTTACCGGTATCGTAATTAAACTGTTAGAATTTTGGCTTTAAATCACTATAAAACTGGGAAATACTTCTTGAAAACAGTGCTTTTGATGGTTATTTGAGATTATTTATTCATAGAAAGTAGTAATTTCTAAATTTTCACCGCTTAAAATCAATTTTAATATCGTCATACGGTCTACCCGTTACTTTGAATAAATATTTTGTGTACGCAACTCTTAGGTCATAACTGTAATTTATTTAACTGTTTTATCCTTTTTAATTAATTATGATGACTCGCAGAGCTTTATCTCGCCTGGAGGAGTCTAAACTCAAATTGACTTTGCAAGAATTAAAAATTTCCAAAGAATTGTGTGCACAGCTAAGCAGTGAAAGGGATGACAATGAGAAGGAACTCATTGAGATCTTGAACACTAACACAAAATTAAAAAGTGATATGACTGCCTTACATTTGGAATATAGTATAATTGTTGAGGAATGGGACACTCTCAAAAACTTAGTTAGTAAGTTTGATCGCTGCAGTGATGAGTACGAACAGGCCCTTGCTAGGATTTCTACCTTGGAACAAGAGCTCCGGGAGGCCCACCTACACATCTCACAACTGCAAGAGGATGCCCACAACATCACTGTGCAGCAAAATATGAGTCTGTTTAGTGAATTGGTAGAAAGTGCCCCCCAGTTGGTTTCTCCTACAATAACACACACTGATGCTATCAGCTATCCAATTGTAGATTTAAGAGATATAACTTTAAAACAACAACAGTCAGTGAGTATGTCAAATTGTGGTAGGAATAAACTGAAAAAATATGTCAAAATAATTAGGTACATTAAAAGAACACAAAAGTTAATTAAAAATCAAAAAATTGTATCCAAGTGTGTGAAATCTAGTAAAGAAAAGTTAGAGTTACTTGATGATTTGGAATTAATTACATTGAAGTTAGAAAATAGCAGAATAAAGTATGAAGCTGACACACAAGCCTTAGAATTGAGAATCAATAATTTAACTGAATCTTTAAAGTCAACACAAATTAAATATAATTTATCACTTATTGAGATTAAAGAGTATACGGAGGCCATGGATGACCTCTTAAAATAAAGTAATGATAAAACAGAGCGATTTGATTCACTAGTTAACAATCATTCATGCCAGTGCGCTCGCTTTAGTCCTCCACAGCCAGTGTGTGCTCCCGCGGTTTGCTATGACAATGCTGAGACCTTGTGTGATAGCTCATCTACCACTGTTTGGAAAGAGCAGTCATTAGGGGCATCAATTGATGTAACATGTGCATCAGGTGGTGCACAAAGCACTATAATGTTTAGTGATAGTATTGGAAAAAATATGGGCTCAAAATTGAATTCTCTTGTTAAGGGACAGTCATTTGTTAACCATTGCTTACCATTTGCAACTTATGATATTATTATGAAAAGAATCCAAAATTATAACTTTAGTTCTTGTAAGAATCTCATTATTTTAGTGGAAAATAGGGGTGTTGTTAGCAAAAAAGTTTTAATTCATTACTTTGATTATTTATTATCCTTAAACTTAAGTATAGTCCGGCCACTCAGAGAATGCGTTTCTGACACTTGTATATTGGTCATGAGTAGTGATGTGCCATGAATATCAATAATAATATTTGGTAACATTATTTATAGCATTCATTATGCATAATTATTCAATTTAGATATATTTTATATTTCAAACACAATATTAACAAAATTGTTGATGGATAAATTAAATTTAATCGTAATTTCTGAATGAAACCAAGGGAAAGAAAATAAAATACTGTATTTATAGAAAAATATATATTATGAAATACATAGTTTTAAGATTTCAATAATGTCAAATCAAAATTTAATCCAACTCCGATTCGCTTGAGGACTCGCTGTCATCTTCACCAACATGTATTATTATGTTATTATCAATCATAGTGTCTATACGAATATCGCGGTCAAAGTCATCAAATATCATTTTTTTAGTTTTTTCAACCACCTTCATCCAGTCATCTCTTGTGACTTTTTCGCATGCTTCTTTTAAAAGCGTCTTCATCTTTTTTATGCCATATGGTGGAGAAGTATTATGGCGGGCTGCATAACCTTTAATTTGAGCCCAGATTAGCTCTATGGCATTGTACTGGCAGTGATATGGAGGAATTCGGAGAACGCGATGACCTTACTCCAGAGCCAGCTCATCTATTTCGTATCGAATATTTGATAGCTTATGGTCGTTGACTAATTTCATCAGCTCAGCTTTTAGCATTGACATATTTGCGTCAATGCCACTTCTTTGCAGCCAAGCCACCAATTCCTCTTTTCTATTAGCTTGAGTAGGTGCTTTATTTATTTGCACCGAATGATAAGGGATGTTATCCATTATTATAACTGAAGGCTCTGGAAGGCCAGGTAGCAACACATCCTGGAACCACTCCTTGAATACAGCCGCATTCATTTCTTCGTGGTAGTCAGTGGTAGTTTTTGACACAAATGCTAATAAACCATTTTCCACAAAACCATACTTCGCACAACGAGCGTGGCATATTATGAGACGTGCTCCTTTACCGATTGGCACTTTCGACGTCGACGCTTGAGTGTCATCTGTCCAAGAACGAGAAAGCTCGTGATTGGTGATCAGCCATGTCTCGTCAATGAAAACGACATTGTCCAATTATCAATTTTTTTTTGCTTCTCTTAGAAAAGTAATTCTTTTTACCAGAAATATAAAGGGATAAAAATAGTTTTTCATTTATTTTTAATTCAGCTGACTGATATCACGACAATTATTTTCATAAGTTTGGTTTGATCGTACCTATATAGTATTATAAACTATATTAAATTTAACTCGTATGTATTAAGTACATTATACACACTCTCGAATAATTTCTCCGATGTTCCCAGGAACTTTAATGTCGTTCGTATAAATGCCCAAAGCATTTCGGCACATTTCCCTGAAATGGTGACAACATTCGACTGTACAACATCCTTACATACTTTGTAACTCATCTTGTTCTACTGTTTTTTTGTGTATTCAATAAAGATAAATAAATAAAATTATATATTATAAAATTAGAACGTTTTATTTAACAATATATCGACCGACAGAATATATTACGATATATTCGATATATTCCAAAAATACTCAGTTACAATTCAGTATTATTTTGTCTCATCACTACAAAAACAAACTATTGACATAACCTTGAAACAGCGCAGTTTGACGTCGTTAGACTTTTAAAAATTATTGTTCTTAAATTAATTAATTGATTAATTGTTAATAACTTTAGCCCAAAATAAAAGGTTTATTGTACATTGACATGATTATTAAATTTTTAATGTTATTACTCATTATTAAGGTTAATAAAAGATATTTAAAATTTTGCCATAAATTGTACACCAGTTCAAAGTTACATCGCCCATTGGATCACGACCTGTCAGGAACGCATTCTCTCAGTGGCCAGACTATAGTATAATTTTGTTTACATTCCCCTACTCTAGGAGCTTGTCAGATGAGGAAAATAATCTTAGATATAATCTAAACAATGTACTACACACTATTAGTACATATCATGATTGTGTGCATGTAATAGACACTAACAGTTTTGTTAGCAGGCAATTATATTTGACAAAAGGTAGCTATTACTTTTCTAATAGTTTTAGAGACAGATAGCATTATCGCTATCCTATTTTATTAATATCACAGCCAGGAACTTGGCTACTAACAGATCTGCTTCTATTGAGCAGAAAAATTTGGGACACATCAACCCATGCACTGATATGGTATCAGACCATAGTCTAGGTCATGAGGCGATTAGATGTAGTGTTGATACATCAAATAATTTAAACTAGGACTTAGGACAAAGGATAGGCAGGCCAGTAGTATTGGTTATTTCTTCAAAATTTCCAGGGCTTATCCGGCAAAGAACTTGAGTTAGATTTGTTTTTAATAGAACATAAGGTACAGATTATGTGTAGCACTGAACATTGGTTAAGGAATCATGAGTCATTGTATATTAATGACAATTATTTAGTTATGAGAGCATTTAATAGGAAGAAAGCCATACATGGTGGATCGATGATAATTGTTAATAAGACACAAAAATGTAAGGAACGAAGAGACATTGTGAAGTTATCTATTGAACGCACTGCTGAACTGTCTTGCATTGAGTTAAAACATTATATTATAGTATGTGTATATAGACCTCCACACAGTGATATTACTATATTTGAGACAGTTATGGAAGATGTTTTAAGACGTTTGAGTACTGGTAATAGGAATTTAGTTGTATGTGGCGATTTTAATGTGGACCTACTTTAGCAGTCAGTAGGCTGCACTAGGTTAATAAGCTTCGGAGTTTGAGCGACTTCGAGGTCTTCCTTAACAACTTGGAGACCTCGATGCGGCGACTAGCGTCTGGGCACGTCCTCGTGCTGGGGGACTTCAACGCAAAGTCCATTGCGTGGGGTTCCCCGGCGACGGACGCCAGGGGCGATGCCGTTGTGGAGTGGGCGGCTTCGGTGGGCCTCTGTTTGCTGAACAGAGGCGCCACCAACACGTGCGTGCGACAGCAGGGGGGGTCGATAGTGGACCTTTCGTTCGCTACCCCTGCTGTTGCCGCACGAGTAAGGAACTGGTGTGTCCTGGATGAGGTTGAGACGCTCTCGGATCACCTGTATATCCGATTTGAGCTCTCCCGGTCCCAGGGCCCCAGTAGGGGTCACGTGGCGCGGCATACCTCCCGCTTTCCGCGGTGGGCTGTTGCCAAGCTCAATAGGGACCTGCTAGAGGAGGCGGCCATCGGTCAGTCATGGCTGTCTCCGCGGGCCCCGGCCGAGGAGGTCGACATGGGGGCTGGCCGCTTTCGCTCTGCGATTACGCAGATCTGCGATGCGGCCATGCCCCGCGTTCGGGGTTGTCGACCTTCACGGAACGGGGTCTACTGGTGGTCCCAGGAGTTGGCGGACCTCCGTGCGGCCTGTACTCGTGCCCGGAGGTCCTACACCCGATGCCGGCGGCGACGCCACCGCGTAGACGGGGAGGAGGGCCGGCTTCATGAGGAGTACCGCGAAGCGCGGAAAACTCTGAAGCTGGCCATTTGCCGCGCCAAAGAGGCAAAAAGAAAGGAGATGCTGGAGAGTCTCGATCGTGACCCCTGGGGTCGCCCATATCGTGCGGTGCGACAAAAGCTCCGCACGGCGGGCCCCCCCCTTACCGAGACTCTCCAGCCCAGCTTCCTGCAGCAGGTGGTCGAGGGCCTTTTCCCGCAGCGGGCGGAGCACACGCCCCCGTCGATGGCCTATCCAGTGGCTAGAGACGACGGGGGCATAGAGGACGATATTCCGCCCGTTAGGGAATCGGAGGTAGGGGCGGCTGTTCTAAGGATTCGTTCCAAGAACACCGCCCCTGGGCCGGACGGGGTACCCCCCCGAGTGATGGCCCGAGCCCTCGACCATATGTCGGACCGCCTCAGGGAGGTTTTGGACGCCAGCCTGGCGTCCGGACGCTTCCCTGAGTGCTGGAAATGCGGGAAGCTGGTCCTGTTGCCGAAGCCGGGACGGCCAGCCGATTCGGTCACGGCCTATAGGCCCATCGTGTTGCTGGACGAGGCGGGCAAATTGTTCGAGAGGATTCTCTCTGCCCGCATCGTCCAGCATCTCAGCGAGGTGGGGCCCGACCTGTCGGACGCCCAATTCGGGTTCCGAGAGGGGCGTTCGACGGTCGATGCCGTGGTGCGCCTTAGGGCCGTGACCGAAGAGGCGGTTGGCTGTGGCGGCGTGGTGTTGGCGGTGTCCTTGGACATCGCCAACGCCTTTAATAGTCTGCCATTCAGCTGCATCAGGGAAGCACTCCAGTATCATGGGGTGCCAGAGTACCTGAGGCGGCTGGTGGCAGACTATTTGGAGGAGCGTACCGTCGTGTACGAGGATCGAGATGGCGTCTTGAGACGGCGACCCATGTCGTGCGGCGTTCCACAGGGGTCTGTCCTCGGACCACTCCTGTGGAACGTGGGGTACGACTGGGTCCTTCGAAGTCGTCTGCCTCCCGGGCTGGGCGTAATTTGTTACGCCGATGACACGTTGGTCACAGCTCGGGGGGCCAATTTCCAAGAGGCGGCGCGCCTGGCCACCAGGGGTGTTTCTCTGGTGGTTGGGCGCATCGAGGCGCTGGGCTTACGGGTGGCCCTTGACAAGACGGAGGCCCTGCTTTTTCATGGGCCCCGTCGTGGTCCACCCCCCGGCGCCTCCATCGAAGTCAACTCGGTCCTCGTACCGGTTCGGGCCCAGATGAGGTATCTGGGCCTGATCCTCGACGGTAGGTGGCTCTTCGACGAGCACTTCCGACAGCTTTGTCCAAAGCTGGTCGACGCTGCCTCCGCCCTTGGGCGTCTTTTGCCCAACTTGGGTGGAGCCAGCGTCGCAACTAGACACCTCTACACGGGGGTGGTCCGGTCGATGGCCCTGTATGGGTCACCGGTGTGGGTGGAGGCTCTGACTGCCCAGAATAAGGCGCGCCTTTTGCGCCCTCAGAGGGTATTGGCAGTCAGAGCCATACGCGGATACCGCACCGTGTCGACGGAGGCGGCGTGCGCCTTGGCCGGAACACCCCCGTGGGATTTGGAGGCGGAAGTGCTCGCCGAAGTTTATCGGCGAGCGGCTGAATATCGGGCGGAGAACGGGTATCGTCCTCCGCCCGAAGAGGTACGCGATTGGCGTGAAGCCGCTCGCCGAGCGACGATGGCTCGTTGGTCGTCCCGGCTGGAGGCTCCACGCGCTGGCTTTGCCACCGTGGAGGCGCTCCAGCCGGTCATCCTCGAGTGGGCAGGGCGGCAGCACGGGACCCTTTCCTTCCGGCTGACGCAGGTGCTTTCCGGGCATGGTTGCTTCGGAAAGTACCTGCACTCGGTCGCTAGGAGGGAATTGAGTCCCGCCTGCCACCACTGCGACTGCAGTGAGGACTCGGCCCAGCATACGCTGGAGTTCTGCCCCGCTTGGGCGGAGCAGCGCCGGGCCCTCACTGCAGTCATCGGAGGAGATCTGTCGCTACCGGCCATCATACGCTCCATGGCCGGTGGCGACAGCAGTTTTACCGCGGTCGCATCCTTCTGCGAAGACGTAATTTCGCAGAAGGAGGCGGCGGAGAAGGCCCGGGAGGATGATATCCACTCGGACCCGATCCGCCGCCGGCGAACCGGGCGGCGGAGGCGCGCCCATCTGCGCCTCATGCCGCCCTGAGTGTGGCCGCGGATGGACGGGATGGGTTTTCCCGTCCATCCGCTCTAGTGGCCAGCCGCGAAGGGGCGACGTACGCGTGTGCCGTGCGTCGCCTAAATTGAGATTTTATAAAAAGAAGGTGCCCGCTTCAGTGCGGGCAGGCGCTGGGAGGGGTCCGGTTTGCGTTAGTAACAGCGATCCCGGACCCCTCCCTTCTCAGGCGCAGAGTTGGCACACCGTGTGGTTTTAGTCGGTTCGATTCCGACACACCGCCTCGCCGCAAACCCCGGCAGGGTGACGGCCCGAGGGGGTTTCCACACGTAAAAAAAAAAAAAAAAAAAAGGTTAATAAGCTTATTCAAATCATTTAATTTAGAGCATGTATTCTTTGAACCAACCAGAATTACATCACATTCTGCAACATGTCTAGATAATGTATTTAGCAACTGTGAATATATTCATAAAGCAATATTTAGTCACTTGAGATCTGACCACTGTGGGCAAATGGTCATTTATCCCACAGATGAAGTAGTTAAAGCAACGAAAATCACATGCAGGCCGATGACTTCTAACCGCCTGAAATGCTTTAATAAAAATATTGCAGATAAGGTTACCAACATAGATTTCAGTGAGGATAATCCGGATGTCTTATACCGGAATTTATTTAATTTAATTAAACTAGAGTATGATTTAATTTTTAAAGAGAAAACTTTTACTAAGAATGTGAATACTAGATTCTGTGACTGGGCAACTCCTGGAATTTACAAAAGTAGAGATAAGATGTATGAACTATATGGCATGAAACAGTATAATTTTGATCCTGTTTTTGTACAATATGTTAGAAATTATTCCAAAATATTTAAAAAGGTTTGTTTGGTAGCTAAAACGATTTTTCTAAGTAACGAAATTAAACAGTCTGATAATAAAATAAAAACAACTTGGACTGTAATAAATACTGAATCAGGGCGGTCCAAACCGCAGGATGATAGGTTAGAATTAATGGTTAACAACAATATTATTAAAGATAATCAGGGTTTGGCTGAAACTTTCAACAATTATTTTGCAAAGATACCAGTTGATACTACCAGTTCCTTGGATTCCTGCTCAGTCACAGCTGAATCCTTGGCCAGGGGCAGCGTGAAAGAGTGTGATGTCATGTTTAAGTTTCAGTTTATAAGCCCTAATGATGTGGTGAAAACTTTTAAGTTGCTCAATTCAAAGAAAACAACCGACTTGTGGGGTATTTCTGTCAAATTATTGCAAAATATAATTATTGATATAGCACTACATTTAGCTGTAATATTTAATAAGTGTGTAGAAAATGGTGTATTTCCGGATTTAATGAAACATAGTAAGTTAATACCATTATTCAAGAGTGGGTCCAAGAGCGATCCAGGTAATTTTAGACCCATCTCAATCTTGCCAGCAGTCAGTAAAGTCTTTGAAAAACTTATTCTTCAGCAATTAGAAACTCATTTTAATATTAATAATTTATTTCATAAAGAGCAGTATGGTTTCACAAAGGATCGCTCAACCATTGATGCTGGTTCAACACTTATAAAACATATATTTAATGCCTGGGAAAACGCGCAAGATGCTATTGGCGTTTTCTGTGACTTATCCAAAGCATTTGACTGCGTTGAACATCAAACGCTTTTGCGAAAACTCAGGCACTATGGCATTAGGGATACTGCACTAGATCTGGTTGCCTCGTACCTTGGGGACAGAGTTCAACGAGTGGATATAAATGGAAGTAGGTCCTCCGGATTACCTGTCTCAATGGGCGTGCCACAGGGCTCAATTCTGGGTCCTTTTCTCTTTCTAGTGTATATTAATGATTTACCTTTCTTTGTGCAAAATTTCTGTGATGTAGTACTTTTTGCAGATGACACTTCCCTTATTTTTAAAGTTAATCGTAATCAGAATAGTTTTGATGATATTAACAGATCACTTACACTAGTCCAAGATTGGTTTACAAGCAACAACTTACTATTGAACTCGTATAAAACTAAATGTATAAAGTTCACTTTGCCTAATGTTAAGAAACTCAACACGAACATTATAATAAATAATGAAATG
This sequence comes from Spilarctia lutea, assembly GCA_916048165.1. Classification (NCBI taxonomy): domain Eukaryota; kingdom Metazoa; phylum Arthropoda; class Insecta; order Lepidoptera; family Erebidae; genus Spilarctia; species Spilarctia lutea. Next base: position 434,123 of record CAJZHC010000003.1, read on the forward strand.
ATTGATCTCGTAGAGTCAACTATGTTTCTAGGAATAACCTTGGATCATAAGCTTCAGTGGGGCGCCCATATATCGTATCTAGCAGGGAAACTGAGCTCCGCGGCATTCGCTGTTTGGAAAGTTCGCCAGTTAACTAATATTGAAACTGCGCGAATAGTTTATTTTAGTTATTTTCACAGTGTCATGTCATATGGTATTTTACTATGGGGCAAGGCAGCTGATATTCAAACCATTTTTGTAATTCAAAAACGGGCAATTCGTGCGATTTACAAACTTAAAGTTCGAGATTCTCTGAAAGAACGATTTAAGGAAATAGGTATTTTAACAGTTGCATCTCAATATATATTTGCTAATATTATATTTGTACGGAAAAACATAGATAAATATAGTAGCAAAAGTGATCATCATTCACTAAACACAAGGAATAAGCACAAATTAGTAGGCCAATATTATCGCCATAACAAAGTCCACAATTCATTTGAAGGACTTGGTGTGCGTTTTTATAACAAAATTCCTGTCGAAATCTTGAACTTACCCCTACAAAAGTTCAAGAGTGCCGTTAAGAGTCGTCTTGTGGAAGGGGGCTATTATACGATAAACGATTTCTTGACTGATGCAGTGCCTTGGATGTGAGTGAAAGTGAAATAATTTATTGGATTGTAATTAATTCTTGACATCTTATTCTGCATTTATTACCTGACATTTGAACTTTGTTAAGTTGAGGCGATCTGTGTTTACATTGTTGGAGCGTAAATAATTTGTATTTATTATTTTATTACATTTTGAACGTTTTTTTCTTTTTCTCTGGGACCAGTATGTATGCACACATTGCTTTTACTCCTTGATGTGTAAGTGATTGCAACCTTATATGCTATGGACTAATTTTTATTATTTTATTAGACAAAAAATTTATTTTCCTAGCTTTAATATCTTATTAGACCGCTTTCTAGCCTTTGTGTTTTGGTTGCCTTAACTTGCACATAGAAATACTGTTGTCAAAAACAAACAAGCTTTGTATGAATTATCTGAAAAGATGGTGCACATGAGTTTCTCACCAGCTCTTCTCATGAATGCAATACCCATCGGAGCTGGTACTTGGATTGATTTCAATTTAAACCTTTGAGTTAAATTGAAATCAATCTAAGCTCCGGTAATTCAAATCATCTCTGTGCATTTAGTATTAGGAGTTTTGTTTTATATTTTTATGTTTGTATTTTTGACGTGTTCAAGTGCCTTTTGGGGCCAATGGAAATAAATGATTTGAGTTTGAGTTTGATGGAGATATAATAATAATAATATATCACTTTATTGTACACCAGATGCATTTACAAGGTAAGCTTAAAATTAGGGAAGTACAATTGGCGGCCTTATCGCCCGGAGGCAATCTCTTACTGGCAACCATTGGATGGAGAGAAAACATGAGTAAGAGAAAGTGTTGGGTAGTGTCCGGTGTAAGAGTAGGAAAGACGAAGAATAAATAAAGATAAATATACAGTTAATTACATACTTAAATGCAGTAGTGTGACCCAATTGACTATATAAATAAAAAATAATAATAATTGCATGTTAAGGGACGTTGATCTCTCCCAGGTAATGCTCCTTTACGAGTCTCTTGAAAGCAGTTAATATTTGTGCTTGTCTAATTGAGACTGGTAGGGCATTCCACAACCGAACTGCTTGGACACAAAAGGAGTGGTCGAGAAATTTAGTAGAATGGCCAGGCATTTTCAGTTTCAGGTTCTCCGACGACCTCAGTAATTTGGGATGCGAGACATGTAAAAAAGTGAACCGTGTTTTGAGGTAGCGTGGGGTAAGAGGATTAAAAATAATGTTATACAGAAGAGAAAGAACGTGTGCATTCCGGCGAAGGCGGATGGGTAACCACTTAAGCTTTTTACGATAATAGGAGACGTGATCATATTTCCGTAATCCGAATATGAATCTTATACAGAGGTTTTGGGGTCTCTCAAGCTTATTGAATTGGTCTTCAGTAAGATCTAAATAACTGGCATCAGCATAATCAAGGATGGGGAAAAGAAGGGATTGTGTAAGGGCAATCTTGGTAGAGATAGGTAGGAAATTGCGTAGTCTGCACAAGGACCCTGCAGCAGCAAACATTTTGCGACTCAGCTCCTGCAGCTGAGGACCCCAGGAAAAGGTACTGTCGATATAGATGCCCAAGTTCTTTACCTTATCACTATACGGGATTGGTGTGCCCTCACAAGAGACCTGAGGCAGTGAAGTCCAATCAATTTTGGATATCATTCTTGGACTTCCAACGACAATGACCTGGGTCTTGATTGGGTTTATCTTCAGGCCGTGGGAAATGCTCCACTTACTGATTTTTTCCAGGTCAGTATTTGTAGTATTAATTGCAGTAGTTAGATCAGTCAGTGGTGCCGTGGTAAAGATCTGGAGATCATCCGCGTAAAGGTGGTAGGACGAAGTCAAATTATTAGTGATAGTGTTGATAAAAACGGAGAAAAGTAAAGGAGATAGCACGCCGCCCTGAGGTACACCAGTGCAAGTGCTACACCAAGTAGAGACAATGTTGTCAATGCTGATGCGCTGTCGGCGACCAAACAGGTAGTTACGAAACCAGTCAATTGCAGTTGGAGATATGTTAATAGAGCGTAATATACACAGCAGTATGTCAAAGTCGACGGTGTTAAAGGCATTACTGAAGTCAAGAAGTGTAAGGACTGTGAGCTCACCGTTTTCCATAGCATATCTGATGTTCTCCGTAATGTGAACTAGAGTAGTGGTGGTGCTATGGCCGGATCGAAAACCAGACTGGAAAGGATTTAAGAGCAGGTTTGTAGAAAGGAAATTCGAAAATTGAGTGTGAATTAAACGCTCGAGGACCTTGGATAGGAAGGGGAGGATAGAAATGGGGCGGTAATCGGAGAATGATCCGGGGTTCTTCTTTTTAGGGATGGGAATAATATTGGAATCTTTCCAGGCCTTCGGGAAAACGCTACAGGAGATCGAATAATTCAATATGTGACAGATGACAGGGAGAATTTCATCTAGGATTGGGAGGATCATGTTACGACTTAAACAATCGGAACCCACTGCATTCGACGTAATAGATATTATGCTCTTCTTAACATCACAACCAGAAAATTGACTAAAGAAAAAGGGAGAACAGTCAGGAGTTGGGGCGGAAGTTAGATGTTTCAGGGTAGCATCTTTTGTTGTTTTCTTGAAATTTGTTGAAGCAGAGAAGTGTTGATTGAGTAAACTCAAGTCTACAATTTTAGGAGAAGAGTCATGAACAGATTTGCCCACTCCCAGTGACTTTAAAAATTTCCAGACTTGAGCTGGATCTCCATTTTCAACAGAGTGGTGAATGTATCGGCGTTGTGCATTCCTACACACCCTGCTGCATTGATTCCTAATAGACACATACTTTTCCCAGTTGGTTTGGCTTGTATTCTTTTTAAATTTCGATTTGGCTACTGCTTTCTTATGAATTAGCACTTTGATGTCTGCGGTTAGCCATGGTGATGGGAGACGTTTGACTTTTATTTCTTGAATTGGTGCGTGTTTGTCGTAAAGAGACAAAATTTTATCGTTGAAAAAATTAACTTTGTCGTCGATGCTATCTGCACTGAAGAGAGTTGTCCAGTCTGTTTCGTTGGCATCCCTTTTTAAGGCAGCAATGTTCATCGCCTCGAAGTTCCGCTGCAGAATAGCTTTGGATTTAGGTTTAGGAGGACGGATACGGTAGGATAGGTATAGTAAGTCATGATAGGAGAACTCGTCAGCTGAACACTGACCATGCTTAACTGCGAGATTGGGGTTGGAAACAAGGATAAGGTCCAGTAGAGAAGGAGCAGAGTGTGGGAAAAAATGTGTTGCGTTGGATGGAAGAATAGATAAATTGCAAGACTGTGTGATGGATCGGAGAGCAGTGGAACGAGAATCATTTTTAAGGAGGCAGGTATTGAAATCACCCATGATTATGGTATGACCGTACGAGGGAGTGAATTGTTCTAAAAGAAGTTCAAACGATGAGAAGAAGTCAATGCGCAAGGAGGGGCAGTAGAAGACACCGAGAAGAATTTTGAAGTGAAGGAGTTCTAGTTCAACGAATAGGTGTTCACCCGCATTAGATGGTGGGGGCTGTGGCGACAAGCTAATAACAGTATAACGAATGTGAGAGCGTAGATAGATTGCAACACCACCCCCACCACCCACGGCGCGATCATTCCTGATTAGATTGAAACCAGGTAGTGAGTATGCAGAAGATGGTAAGCAGGGCTTAAGCCACGATTCAGAAATAAGGATAGCGTGTAAGTTCGTACAGTCAAAAGATGCCAGCATTTCGGGAAAGTGAGCCGGAATACTCTGTGCATTAATATGCACAAGATTAAGATTTCTGGGGACATCGGAGAACCGAGAAGTGAGAGTATCAGGGATAGTTGGGTCACCCTGGGTGCTAAAACTACTGCACGCCGATAAAAAGTCGTCGCTACAGTCACTGTCGCAACAAGACGACATATTTACGGTCGAAGGTTTGAAAATTAATAATAATAGATATACCTATTGCAAAATAATAATGAAAAGAGCAGTGTATAAAAAATAAAAAAAAATAAAAAAATGTATAAAAATATTTAGGCATTAGCTCCATCTGCCGGTTACCAGTTACTAAATAACCAGAAATATAAACTAGCTGATAAAATAAAAAAAAATAAAAAAACAAAAAGAAAATTAATGACTAAAGATTTAAACTAAAGTTAAACAACAAACAAGAGAAAATAAATAAAAGAAAAAAGTCAATTGTAAAGGTTCACGTTAGTCAAGGCACTTAAGTTCAAAAGCCTTGTATTCAGAACCGTCGAACGAAACGCGTGACCGGCCTGACAAGTGTCACACTTTGTTTACATTAACTAATGTCAGCTGTATGATAGTGATTTACCAACATAGTTATTAAAATTGTGAATTTTTAATAATAAATTAATTATATGGAGGTATTGAAACAAATGTAAATGTAAACAAAATGCCCACGAATGCCGTAATTCGCACTGTGGAGCCGTACCTTCACTAAGTGATGCATATGAGTTAAGTAGGTGGATTACTTATTTTTAGCAGCAGTTGTGCGCTTTGTCTTCGACCCTGATGCTTTAGGGACCACAGTTGATGGTTTCGGCGGTATGGTGAGAACCTTGTCGAGCTCAGCTAAGGACGTCACCCGATGACGCACATCATCTGGGCCCAAGACGTACACGATGCCCTCTCTAGTCCAGCATCTCGCGATCCCCGCCCTCTCACGGGCTGACATGAATAGCTCATGCCGAGGCCTGGTCAAGAATTCCGATAGCGTGACACCAGAGCCCTTCAGCTTAGTTTTGCCAAACCACATGCCATCACGAATGGTCACATTGGCAAACTTAATCAATATGGGTCGGGTTTTTTTGGTAGAAGTAGCTCGGCCCAGCCTTTGACAGCGCCTGATGTCGCCTGCAGTGAAGTCCCGGCCGTCTAAGCAATGTGAAAGCGTTCCTACAACAGTGTCGGCAACATTTTCATCCTTAGTCTCCTCAACGCCGTGCAGGAGTAATATCTTCCTTCGCCCGTCCATTTCCAATCTATCCACAGTGTGGGACAGAGCCTCAACCTGGCCCTGTAGCAGTTGTAGGGCCTGGGTCACAAAGGCTCTAAATGCAGTAAAGTCGGTGGATAAACTTACCACACTTAGGGATGAGGCAGATGATTTGGTGAGCTGGGCTTCGAAGTCCTCCATCCTCTTATTGAAGGTGTTTGTCAATGTATTAAGAGTAGCCTGCACGGTGGTCATAGTGTGGCAGAAAGTAAGATGATGGAAAATATGAAGTGGTTGAATTTGCTAGGAGGAATTTTATATTATCCGGCAGCTGGATGGTTTAGCACACAATTAGTGACATGTAAGTCCACAAATATGTATTAAGTTTTTATATAAACTAATTTATTATGCAGATCGAAAACTAAACTTGTGTTTTGGTTGACTACCCAAGATATGTTAAGTGAACACAATATACCTAGTAAGATATCGAAGTCAACTGTGTTAAAGGCATTGCTGAAGTCCAGCAAAGTGAGAACCGTTAGCTCACCCTCGTCCATGCCTGACCTAACATCATCCGCAATGTGGACTAGCGCTGTGGTAGTGCTATGGCCTGGACGAAAACCAGATTGGAAAGGATTAAGGAAACAATTTCTTGTAAGAAATGAGCTAAGCTGTGTGTAAATGAGACGCTCGAGGACTTTGGAGAAAAAAGGAAGGATAGATATGGGGCGATAATCAGAGATGGAAGACGGATTGCATTTCTCGGGGAGAGGAATAATTTGGGCCATTTTCCATGTAGATGGGAACGTGTTGATGGATATGGAATAATTAAAAATATGGCAAATTATGAGAAGGATTTCATCCAGGATAGGAATAACAATATTACGGCTGATGCCATCGACCCCCACAGCATTAGAGGTTATTGATATTATGCTCCTCCTAACATCACATGCAGCAAATTGACTTAAAAGAAATTCGTAACAGCTAGGAGTCGGCAGAGAAGAAAGATAATTTAGCGTTGTAGTCTTGATAGCTCCTCCGTAGTTGGAGGAAGCAGAAAAATATGAAATAAGAGATTCGATATCAACATCTTTTGAAGCACAAGTAGGACGTGACTTGCCGATCCCCAGTGACTTAAGAAACTTCCAGACCTTAATTGGGTCACCGTTTTCAACAGATTTATGAATATGTCGGCGTTGAGCATTCCTACACATCTTGTTGCAGTGATTTCTAATGAATATAAATTTTTCCCAGTTTAATGCTGTCGGGTTTTTCTTATACTTCGACTGAGCCCTTGCCTTTTTTCTCTGAACCTCTTTTATTTCCTCTGTAAGCCAGGGTGCAGGGAGATGTTTTACCTTTATTTGTCGCATCGGCGCATGTTTGTCATACAGGCTTATCAGATTTTTCGTGAACAAGTCAAGTTTTTCATTGACACATTGAGAATTAAAAACATGAGTCCAGTCGATGTTTTCGACGTCTCTGCAAAGATTTTTAACTTTCATATCACGAAAATTACGCTGCGAAATTATTTTAGATCTAGGTTTAGGAGTGCGAGTGAGATAGGAAAGAAAGAGAAGGTCGTGGTAGGAAAATGAATCTGCAGAGCACTGACCATGTTTGGCAACGTGCCCCACAGAGGAAACAAGGATAAGGTCTAAGAGAGATGGATTATGGTTTGGTAGATTATGTGTAGGATTTAATGGAAGAATGGAGAGATTACTGAACTCGGTAACAGATCTAAGGTGGACAGAACGAGAATCATTTTTTAGTAAGCAAGTGTTAAAGTCACCCATGACTATAGTATGACTGTACGAAGGAGTTAGATTTTCTAACAGTATTTCGAGTGAGGAAAAGTAGTCTACTCGTAAGGAGGGACTGTAAAATACACCGAGAAGTAGTTTTGTATTGTGAAGTAGGATTTCAATGAATAAATGCTCGCCAGCATTTGTGGGTGGGGGCTGAGACGACATATTTACTATGGAGAAGGGAATGTGAGATCGGATATATATCGCAACTCCACCGCCACGCCCACAGGCTCGATCATTCCTTACCAGCTGAAAGCCTGGTAACGAATACGATACCGTGGACAGACATGGCTTGAGCCACGATTCCGATACAAGAATTGCGTGGACATTCGTACAGTCGAAGGTTGTCAGCATATCAGAGAAATGCGCCGGAATGCTTTGGGCATTCAAATGAACGACATTGAAATTCCTTGGAACATCAGAGAATTGATTCGAGATTGTATCTGCCAATGAAGGATTACTAGTGAAGCTGATATCATCGCTGGATACCGAAAAATATTCATCAGTGTCACTATCAAATGCGGATGACATTATAAAATATAAGTAATATGATAATAAATATAATATAATATTAAAAATGCTAAATGGTTATGATATACGTATAACTTGCAAATAAAACCAGAATGTTCAAATTCATTAAATCCGTCTGCCGGTTGTGTGTCATTTACATAAATAATATTAAAGTAATAATAAAACTAAAATCAATTTAAAAATGATGAAAAAAAAAACAAAAAGTAATCAAAAACGTATCACCAAAAGGCCAGTGTCCAAATCACATGCATGCAATAAATCACTAACACACGTAAACAGGAACGCAATCCTGTTGTCACATGTGACATTTGTGACAGCTATGTTTTCCCTGACTGATTTATAAATTCGCGTTGACAATTTTACTTACTAGTAATATAATAAGATGGATTATGGTTATCAATTAATATTAATCGTATTGCACGCATATAGTGTGCAGACAGGGTACTCCAAAGTGCACGCTATGTGACAACCCAAGCCTCCAAAGTCAACCACAAGACACGTTATGTACAAAGCTATTCTAAAAACAATGATGATTACAAACAATATGTTACTATTTCTTAGCGGCACGCCTAGTCTTAATCACAGTTGCTTTGGCAGTTGCTACCGGCTTTACTACATTATCGCTAATAGCGTTAAGTTCACGTAGTGTCGTTATACGATGCCTTTTATCGTCAGGACCTGTAACGTGTACCACACCCTCGCGGGTCCAGCATCTGGCAATGCCAAACCTTTGACGCGCACACATGAAGACCTCGTGTCTCGATTTGGTTAAAAACTCGGATATGGTTATCCCAGTGCCCTTAAAAGTTGTTTTAGCATACCACACGGAGTCTCTAGTTGAGACTTGTTGAAATTTTATTAGTATGGGCCTGGGCTTACCAGATGATGAAACTTGTCCCATCCTTTGACTCCTCTTTATATGTTGAGTAGAAAGACCGCTCAACTTACACTTATCATTAAGGAGTTTACTAGCCACAGATGTAACATCTTCATTTTTCGCCTCGGGTACACCATGCAATAGTAGTATTTTCCGTCGGCTACGGGTCTCCAACTTGTCAGCAGATTGAGCCAGTATTTGAACTTGCTGTTGGAGGATATTGAGGGCTTGAATCACAAATGTTTTGAATGTTGAAAACTCTGACTCCAGACTGGTGGGTGGTGTCGATGAGTTGGTTTCCTTTTGGAGCTTATCTCTTGACTCAAACTCTGCCATACGGGTGTTGAACAGCTCACTCATGTCAGTGATGGCCTTTAATAGGGACTCCATAACACTTGTGTAAATATAAACTTGTATTGGACGGATAAATAACACTTGCACCGGCAGATGGTAATGTCAGTTAGTTATGCAAATCATAAGATGTGCATAAAATATATGATAAACTATTTTAAATATAATTCTAAATACGGCTTATAATTTTAGTTGTGCACTGCAGAACTACCCACAGAAAAAAAAAAAAAAAAAATTATAACTATTGGTAAAAAGTTATATTGGTATCAAGGTGTTAATGTATAAAAATTGAATGTTAAAAATGCGAGTTTTTGTCCTGTTGAATTGTTTGGTTTGTTATTGAGTGCTGTAAAGTATAGTATGTACAATGTATCAAGAATCAAAATATATTCTCATGAAAGTGAAATGTAAATTTCTTTTTGAGATAAATAAATTCTTTACCCACAAATCTACCGATGCCTCGCTGAAGTTCAAACCAGAACAATCGAATAAACTGGGGGGTACTTTGACTTGTGTGTATTGTATGAAAAGCCGGGTCATGATGTTGGCAAATGTTTCGCGAAACAGAGTTCACAACAGCACGATCAGATTAATGTCCGTTGCTCATGCTTATAACAAATCTTGTTTACCTATACCAATTTACTGTCAGGACTTAGATGAATTAAAACGTGTTTTTAAAAATTGAAATCGCAGTTTGGCACACTAAAGCTATTATTATTATTATTTTTTTTTTTTTTTATTGAATAGTGGGCAAACGAGCATACGTATCACCTGATGGTAAGCAATTACCGCCGCCCATGGACACCCGCAACACCAAATGTGTCACAAGTGCGTTGCCGACCTTTGGAGTATGGGAAAGGGGATGGGGGAGGGGTTGGTGTATGGGCCTCCGGTATCCTCACTCACTCGGTGAAACACAGCGCAAACGCTATTTCACACCGGTTTTCTGTGAGGCCGTGGTATCACTCCGGTCGAGCCGACCCATTCATGCCGAAGCATAGCTCTCCCACGGTAAAAATTATCTAATAGTATGCGATAGGGGCCGTATGTTTGAAGCATCAGGCTTATTTCATGGATGTAATAACTAGGGGGTGCAGACCCATCACGTTACTCCAGAGATACACCATGCCAGGCCAGGTAGAGCGTTATATCCGAACAGAACAACATTTTGTGGATAGAGGTGAACCACAGAAAAAGCGAATGGGATGACCAACTTGCGCGACTACAGATCATTTTGAATGTAACTAAGCAGAAGACGACACAAACGTCTGCTCTGAATCTTTTGGTAGGTCATGAAAATGCCAATTCAGCTATCCGAGTTCTTAAAAGAAATGTTTCAGATGAGTCTTCGCCACCTTAGCGAGAAACGGCGGGTAATGGTCCGATAGAGGACGGCCGAACGACTGTTGCAAAACCAAGCCCAGCAGGATATTAGAACGAATGAAGACGGGCATCCTCCTAGGGTCTTCCAAGAGAATGCACGCAATCCAAGACTAAGTTGGATTTTGGAATGCGGTGGTCATATCGAGTCGTCAAGATCATGTCAAATGGTCCCTACGAGCTACGACTGATAGCATGAGCGTACGGGTAGACTACGTATGCCGCCGCTCAATATTTAGAGCCGTGGAAGGGTGAATGGACACCCGAGGCATCCGCTGCCTTTTTTTTTTTGGAGGTGAGTGTTGAAGTCTGTGCGGTATGCAAACTTTGTGCCTATGCCGACGAGTCACTGGATGGTATGCGCACTTATTGCCTATGCCAACAGTGTTTTATGTTTTGCTTGTACGTATGTGTAGTATGTACAATGTGGTTTATAGTCCACTTTATTTCTATTTTCTTTGTTTAATTTGATCAGTACTATTTGTTTGGGATTTTATAGAATCTCGCTGATATTTCAAACCGACCGCATTCTAAAGTAGAAATTAAGTGATTAATATGCGGCCAAATCAGTCGTAAGCAAGCGAAGTGTTTAAAAAGACTTCATTATGATGAGATAACTCATATATCGATTTCTAACCAATGTTCGAATAATAGGCTAACGTTGTGCTGTACATTTTATAAAAGGAACGGCCACAAAACCGATAATTGTTTTACCTGGTAGCGTTCGGAATCAAGTAAAGAAAATACTCGTAAACTTAAAAAAAAAAAAAATATAATAATAATTGAATAATGTTTCTATGAAGTGTGATGCCGTTGCAGCCTAGTCGGTGATGCTTGCAGCCCGTATGGGTGTGGCAGTCGCGGCCCGAATAGGTGATGCTTTACAGCTCATGTGGGTGATGCTTAACAGTATGTTTTATATGGGATTCCTGTGAGAGTATGAATGTGATTTATAAGGTTAAGAATATTATAACGATGAATGAATCTCCACGGCGTCGTTTGATGACGCCTACAAATAGAGAAGCTGATCGAAGTACAGACTCAAGCAGACGCAGCCGCAGTCGCATGCGCCGCGAAGGCGGCAGCTATCGCAGTCGCAGCCGCGTGCACACTCCAGAGCAAGGCCGTGACAGCGTCAGAAAATTGGAACATGAACTGGAACATCGTCGCAAACGGCTGCGTGCTCTGGAGAGTGAACTGAGCCAGGAGCGTAGTCTTAGACGACGAGCTACACCCCTGGCCAGTGTTGAGGTTCACTACCATCGTGACATTTGAACTGTATGATTATGATTATTTTATTATACTCGTATATATGTATTTGTTACTTGTGAGAAGGAAGGGTTCAGAAGTAACGTCACCATGGTTTGTGAGAAGGAAGGTTCACTACCATCGTGACATTTGAACTATATGATTATTTTATTATACTCGTATATAATATGTATTTGTTACTTGTGAGAAGGAAGGGTTCACAAGTGACGTCACCATGGTTTGTGAGAAGGAAGGTTCACTACCATCGTGACATTTGAACTATATGATTATTTTATTATACTCGTATATAATATGTATTTGTTACTTGTGAGAAGGAAGGGTTCACAAGTGACGTCACCATGGTTTGTGAGAAGGAAGGTTCACTACCATCGTGACATTTGAACTATATGATTATTTTATTATATTTATGTATTTGTTACTTGTGAGAAGGAAGTGTTCACAAGTAACGTCACCATGGTTTGTGAGAAGGTTCACTACCATCATAACATTTGAACTATATGATTATTTTATTATATTGGAACGAAGTTCCTTATTGCGCGTTGTGAAAGGGGGCTAGACGGAAAAATTGTCACGACACAATTTGTTGTCAAGACACTTTTTGTTGTCACGACACTTTTTGCTATTGGAACGAAGTTCCTTATGGCGCGTTGTGTAAGGGGGCTAGACGGAAAAATTGTCACGACACAATTTGTTGTCACGACACGACGACGACACACACAGATATTTTCGTTTCGTCTTTCTATTTCGAACTTCGTTCCATCCGGGTGTCCCTTGACACCTCTCAAGTTTTTTTTTTTAATTTTATTTGTTATTAGTTTATTTTTCATTGCTTGATTCACTATTTTTGTTATGGGAACGAAGTCTTAATGTTTTTTTATTAAGAAAATATTGTTTTGTTATTATTTATTAAAGAATTGGTGAAAAACATTTTTCAATTTTATATATAGCGCCATCTTTAGAATAGAAACTGAACTTACATTTACGTGTTATAGTTGTCGTTGCCAGTAGTTTAATATTAATAATATAGATGTCGCTGTAAATTAATGATTTTTAAAATTATTCACCACCATTATCATAAATACGCATATTTCCTTGCCAGGGGGTATTTTTATGTTCAAAATGGCAATTCTTTCTGAGTTTCTTTTTATTCTTCAGTATTTCGTTCTTTCTCCAGTTTGTAGTAAAAGTCACAAGGATAGGGCGTGGTTTGCGGTCTTTCTTGGCACCAAGTCTATAAGCATTATTTATTTCTTGGGAGATGATATGAATGTCCATGTTTTTTCGCAGTAATTTTGTAATAGATTCCATAATGGACTCGTTTAGTTCTTCATTCATCCCAAAGAAAATTATTCCTTCCCCTTCCCACTTTTCAGAGCACTCGACTGCCATTACAAGGTAGGCTCGATATCCTGGGCATGGATATCAGCCGCGATCTCAACCCTCGCGAATACGTTGAGAGTGTCACTAGGGCGGCCTCGCGGAAGCTAGGTATCCTTAATAGGGTGAGACGGTTCTTCTCGCCCGAGCATCGGTGTCTGCTTTACAAGACCCAGGTTCGCTCGTGCGTGGAGTACTGTTCTCATCTTTGCGATGGAGCCGCGCAGTATCCGTTCGACGCTCTCGACCGGTTGCAGCGGCGAGCCATCCGCATTGTCGGCAGTCCCCAGACCACCGAGTCCCTTGAGCCTCTGCAGTTGCGTAGAGATATCGCCTCTATGGCAGTCCTCTATCGCCTTTATCATGGAGAGTGTTCTGAAGAGCTGTTCCAACTGGTCCCCCCTTCTCCCTTCCTCTACAGGACAACACGTGCCGGTCTTGGATGTCACCGCTTCAGAGTGGTAGACATACGCTCTCGTACTCACCGCTTCGGTTCTTCCTTCCTGTGCCGAGCGGTCAAAACCTGGAACTCACTACCTGCGTACGAGTTTCCCTCCCGCTATGAACCCGGGTCCTTTAAGCGGAGCGTGAAGAAGCATCTCACTAGGCCGCCATAGTGTGGGTCGCCATGCTGCAATGTCCCTATTAGCATTGAGGATGGTGACCACCACTCCTGGATTCTGCTCGGGCTTTCCATCAGGCAGAGCAGAGTCATCTTGGCAGCTAAGACATAAAAAAAAAAAAAAATGTTATTTTTCCTTTTGTGATCATCCGCTAACTTAATTTTTTCTTGTAATACTTTGACTTCAATCTTCAGGTTATCATTTTCCTCCATAAGAGCAGTTAGTTTTTCGTCGATACTCTCTGATACTTTTTTAGTGACGGCTTCGGTTATCTCCCGTGTCTGTGCTGACATTTCTTCCTTCAATTTTTGCCAAAATACTTCCATTTGTTTATCCATGATGGGTAATTTCCTAACGTAGTATTTTTGACAGCACTTGTTTTTAGTTGGTAACACTCGATTTTAGTTGGCAGCACTCGTTGGTTGTTGGTAACCCTTGTTTATAGTTGGCAGCACCGGTTTTACGTTGGCAACATCATTCGAGTGTGCTCACCTTAGTCTTGGTCGAGTTAGGGATGGACATTGTACATAAAAAATCGATTTTTAATAAATCGGTTTTTTCTTTGGCATGAAAAATCGATTAATAATATTTTTTTTTTTTTTTTTTTAAAAGACAACTCCCACATTAGGAATAAACATCCTGTGTCGTGGGGGACTTTACAAACATACGTGAAACGGACACAAAGAACATCCAGACTCGGGACAACAATTCGTGGATCACACAAAGTGTTGTAGGTACCGCGTGGGATTTGAACCCACGACACTTGGCGCAGTAGCAAGCGGCATGGCGACCGCTGACACCACTCGGCCAACCGTGCAGTCAGTTCTCAAGAAAATAATCGATTTTTTTTTAAATTAATCGATTTTTCCTTAAATTCACCCCTTGTGTGTTTTTCACCCCTTCAGAGTATGTTGGGCCAACATAAATAGAATAGTATAGAAAATATTTATTCGGTGTGAAAACCATACGTTAACATTAATAATAGTATATATTACTAGCTGACCGACGCAACCTCGTTTGCGTCTTTTATTGCCCGTAGCGAAAAATTTTCCCCCCCTATAGTGTGTCGCGGACTTTTTTGTAGATATTTATAAGATCTACGATTAATTAGAACATTTTATGGTTCTAGCTTTTATAGTTTACGCAGCGTACGCAAAATAAGTAACTTTCTGGTTGATTTTTTACACCTTGTGTCCGAAAAATCCCAATATCTTACGGAACCCTATTTTTTTCCAAAATAAAATATAGCCTATGTTACTCGTGGATAATGTAGCTTTCGAATGGTGAAATAATTTTTAAAATCGGTCCAGTACTTTTTGAGTTTATTCGTTACATACAAAAATACAAATCTTTATTTTTCTTTATAATATTAGTGTAGATATTATTATACAGTTACATAAAGCACAATTAAAAACAATTTATGTATTTTTTTTACCCGAAACGGTGTCCAGCTCAGCATAAATGCCTCAGCCTGAGCTGAGACGCTGATTTTCAGCTGGAGCCGGTTTTGGTAAGCCCAGATAGCAATATAACAAAAAGTATTTAGTTACTTTATAATAGTTAAACTAAAAAAGAACATAAAAGATACTTAAAATTTAACAAAAAATATAATAATTCTTAAATAAATCACTAACTGACAAGCTGACGAAACATTTATCTTTTAAGTCCGTGCAAAATCGATAGGTAAATGAATTTTGTAATATAGCAAATAGTGATCTTATTATAATTATTCGTTAAAACAACGAATCATTGACAGTTTAGTATTTGTATAAAAAGTAGTCCAGTTTCTTTGTAATTAATAATTGTAATTAAAGCCAAATTGTAGGTACTTACCTGTTTATTTTCAATACTACTTATGATACTAGAGTGTTTCCTTTCCATGTGCTGTTTTAAATTGGTAGTATTACAACGCGTTTTTAAAATTTTAGTGCAATATTTACATTTAGCATTGCCAGATTTATTGTCAACATGAAAATATTGACGCCAACTACTTGTCGTTCTTTTAGTCGTAGACATTATTAAAAACGAGACTAAAAGTTTCTTTAATATGACTAGAAACTTTTTGTCACTAAAAACTTTCGAAATTGTCGTTTGAAAAATGAATGAAGTTTCACCAACGAACAATGAATGACATAACAATCAAATGTCGGTAAAATAGACTAGTGAATGTTTGATTAAATGAATGTGTTTCAAAAGAAGAGAAGGAATGCCATCATAGATGCACAGATGGCGTTAATGTAGTGGAGATGATATTCTTTGGCAGTTCGCATTCCGGGCTCCGGGCCAAAACCAAACATAAGTCGGGGGTTTACGGATGAAAATTCAGTAATAAAATGTAAGAACTATGATAAAAATCGATTATTAATCGATTATTCATAAAAATAAAATCACGTATTAAAATCAATTTTTATTTTTAAAAAATCAATTATTAATCGATTTTTAAAATAATCGATTATTTTTTCACAAGCCTAGTTTTGTTTTACTTGTTTTTCTAACCTTTGAAATGGCGACGATGACGAAGTTATTGTGTTTTATTCTCTTTTCTTGCACTTCACTGTTTATAAGTGTTTATGCAATAACTTAAAAGAAATAAGTAGAATTTTTTTTCGAGTAGGTATAGGTACCCTCAACTGATTTATCAACTCGTGAAAAAATATATTTCATTCTCAATTTTGCGTTGAAATCTAGAAGTACGTGTAAAGCCATATTCAGAAGATAAAAACGGTGAGTTTTTAAGTTATACGTTAGCATTATAGGTAATCTCTTAACGATAGTTCTTGTATCATGATAAATTACTTCGCTATACATCTAACCGATTTTCGTGTTTCTGATATGATTAAATTGTGCATGTTGTTGGCGTGCTCAAGATGGCGAAGCCAACATCACGCATAAGCCAATAGGAGCCGATCATGATTGAAAAGAGACTCGGAACGAAGATGCGAGGGAGCAAGCAACTTGATAAAATTGAATTAATTTAAAAGTCGTATGTAAGTAGGTAGTGACAGAAAAGTCTTCGGTCGACTTACTTTTTTCGAAGTGCTGAATTTCTACATGTAAATTGTTAGAAACTACTGGCCGCGGTTTTAAATTACTGAACCAATTTTAACTGATGTGTCAATAGTTTTTTACAGTCAGGCTTTTAAACATTTCCTTTTAATTTTACTAGAGTATAAAGTTGTGTAGTTATTTAATTATGTACATGTGTTGTGTGCAGATAGTTAAAAAAATAGTTTGGGTATTTTTTTTAACTATCTAGGGTAGGGAAAGTTAAGTTATTTATTTATTTATTTATTAAGAGTTACAAAAGTTACAATTGATGCAATCACAATCTCATTTGAGATTTACCGTGATGATTTCATCAAGATCATTGTTACATAAAATTAACAAATTACAGTCGCATTACACAAACGCATATTGCGGGTAAGATGTAAAACAAAACCTGCATCAAATACATTGGCGATTACAACACTCGCTGTCCACAGTAGCCACTTTGTCTATATTAGAATGGCTTGTGAGGGTGTGATTAGAAAAAAGTGTAATGGAACTAAACAAAGTAAATGCAAACTGCAATACAGGTTGTTTCATGTATTAGACAAATTAGTAATAAACATTTTTATTAATCTTTTTAAAGTGTACAGCTTTCAATGGCTTTGTTTTTTTTTTATTTGATTTTATATTATGATAGCTGACCCGACAAACGTTGCTTGCTTGCAATGGAAAAATAGGGGTTGATCGTAGAGGGTTGAAAATTCAGGGTTGTATGTATTTACTAATGCTGTATCATAAAAAAATATAAATTAATTTAAAAATAAAGTGTCACAAAATATGCTATTTCTGTTTTAAAGGGGGTACACAGATTTTTTTTCAGTTAATAATTTTGATTATTATAATAATATCTCTTTATTGTACACCAGATAATTAAATAAATTACTTAATGCTAGGTCAGTACTAATGGTGGCCTTATCGCTTAACATGCAATCTCTTCCAGGCAACCGTGGGATGGAAATTAATACAGATAATAATAAAGGGTAGTGTCTGGTGTAATTGAGAGTAGTTGGGGAAGTGAAAATAAATATATATAAATGACCAATATCATAAACAGTACCAGTTACACATAGTGTGGATGATGATACAAATACATACAAAATAAATATAAGCGAAATTCGTAAATGAACACACTGAAATTAATACTGTCACCTAATTGACAAGACTAACAGTTAATTATGGAATATTGATGTCTCCCAAGTAGTGCTCCTTTACCAGTCGCTTAAAGACGGTCAGTGATTGTGCACGTCTGATTGCGACCGGCGGGGCGTTCCACAGTCGCACTGCTTGGATAGAAAAGGAATGGTCTAGGAACTTTGTAGAATATCCGCCGAAAGTCCGCCTTGCGCAATGTAATTGCAGGAAGCTTAAATAAATAAATAAATAAAAAAATAAATATCCAGGCATTTTTAATTTCAGGTTCTATGACGATCCTAACAATCTCGAGTGCGAATCATGTAGAAAAGTAAACCGCAATTTAAGGTAACGTGGAGTAAAAGGATTGTATAAAATATTATATAGAAGAGAAAGTATATGTGCATTCCGGCAAAGGCGAATAGGTAACCACTTAAGCTGTTTACGATAGTTGGAGACATGGTCATATTTGCGTAATCCAAATATGAATCTTATACAGAGATTTTGGAGTCTTTCAAGCTTATTCAATTGGTCTTCAGTGAGATCTAGATAACTGGCATCAGCATAATCGAGAATGGGGGAAAAGAAGAGATTGTGTAAGAGCAATCTTGGTTGATGTAGGAAGAAAATTGCGTAGTCTGCGCAGAGATCCTGAAGCGGCAAACATTTTACGGCTCAGTTCATGTAGCTGTGGCCCCCAAGATAAGTTACTATCGATATAAATGCCCAAGTTCTTGACCTTGTCACTAAACGGAATAGGTTTAATGTTTTAGGTAACTATGAATATAATAATATGTTAACTAATATAAAGTTTGTTGCAGAACATATATATGTTTGGGAAGAAGTATAAAGTTGAATAAGCTAGCAGCTGCAATAGAATCTACATAATCTGAGCCGAAAGCCCTCGAGGCTCCCTGCAACAACCGGTCCTGTGCTACCTCATCCAACTGTTTCCACCTCACCAGTCGTCGTACATGGTGGCAACTCCAGAGCTTTTTGGCTCCATCGGCTGCAATAACTGTAAGTAAAATATTTTCTTTCTTTTAAAAAATAACTCTCGCAATAATATATAATTTATACCGTGGGAGAGCTAGGTTTCGGCATGCATGGGCCAGCTCGACCGGAGTGATACCACAGCCTCACAGAAAACCGATGTGAAACAGCTGTGTGTTTCACCGAGTGAGTAAGGATACCGGAGGCCCTTTTTTTTTTTACGCGTGGAAACCCCCTCGGGGTTTACGAGGCCTATTGTATTCGGCCGGTGCAAGCGCATCGGTGATTCAGTAACGTACTGCCCTCGGTCACGCGAAACATAAAGTGTTGCATTGCTAATGTTTGATGTAGTATCAGTTTAATCTTCTAATTATCGTGCGTGTCCATTTGTGTATTTTGTATGTGTGTATTTTTCATTTAATTATTTTGTTTTGAAACTTTATGCACACATGTACAACGGCTTAATGCCCAAGGCGTTCTCTACCAGCTAACCTTTGGGAGATGTGGAAATTTTGGGAGGTAGGTGCATTGTGGTGGAAGTAAGAGGTTGTAATTGCGATCACTAAATATATGGAACTGACATAGACTAACATAATTCATAATACACATATACATCTTATATATAAAATTCTCGTGTCACAATGTTAGGTACCCATACTCCTCCAAAACGGCTGGACCGATTTTCATGAAATTTTGTAAGCATTTTAGGTAGGTCTGAGAATCGGCCTAAGGTTTATTTTTCATCCCCCTAAATGTTAAGGGTAGTCCACCTCAATTGTTTTTTTATGATGCAGCATTAGAAAATACATACAACCATGAATTTTCATTACTGGGCTATCCTGATAATATTAAAGGTTATAGATTGTATGATCCAATAAAGAAGCAAGTTTTCACAAGCAGAGATGTTTTTATTATGGAAAAACAGTCGGTCATGATGAATATTACTTCTGAAGAGAATGGAAAAGAATCTGAGATAAATGAAATGGTGAAAGAAACTGAGGTTTTGCAGGATTCAGTGGGAGAAACAGATATAACAGTGATGGAAGAGTCAATGGAGGATTCATCTTCAGATCGGGGATGGATGAGGGAAAGCTAACAGTCTTGGCTTTGCTAGACTTTAGCAATGCATTCAACACCGTTGATTTCGATGTTTTGTTGGGCATACTGTGCTCTCTTAACATATCTCCATCGGCAATTGACTGGTTTCGTAGCTACCTGTATGGTCGCCAGCAGTGTGCTTGTATTGGAAATGTTTACTCCTCTTGGCGCACAACATCTGCGGGTGTGCCTCAGGGCGGCGTGCTATCCCCTTTACTTTTTGCAGTTTTTATTAACTCCATCACAAACCAATTACTTTCTTCCTACCATCTTTATGCAGATGATCTACAAATTTATTCACAAGCCACTCCAGATAATTTAACACAAGCAGTAGACGGCATTAATCAAGACTTAATGCAAATTTGCAACTGGAGTAGGAAGTATGGATTAAATTTAAACCCAACTAAAACACAAGTAATGATAGTGGGTAGTTCCATACTGCACTGCAAAATTAACTTTCAGCAAATACCAGTTGTGTGTTGCGATGGGACGGTTGTTCCATATAGTGATAAGGTGAAAAACCTGGGTATATGTATGGATAGGTACCTATCCTGGAATCCTCAGATCGGGGAAGTTAGTCGCAAACTATTTGCTGCAGCAGGATCTCTGCGAAGGCTACGGAACTTCCTTCCAACTAATACTAAAGTTACGCTTGCACAATCACTTCTGCTCCCCATCCTTGACTATGGCGTTGTCAGCTATCTGGATGTCACCGAAGACCAATTGAACAAACTTGAGCGACTCCAAAACTTATGCATTAGATTCATATTTGGATTACGTAAATATGATCATATCTCAGAGTTTCGATCTAGGCTCAAGTGGCTACCAATACGCTTTCGCCGGAATCTGCATATTCTTACTCTTTTATACAGTGTACTGTTTCATCCTCACACACCCCCTTATCTCAAAGAACGTTTTCATTTCTTAAAAAATACACATTGCAGAGACCTGAGGTCTTCGGAGAATTTAAAACTACAAATACCTACACATTCCACTCAGTTTGCAGGCAATTCTTTTACTGTGCAAGCGGTAAGGCTTTGGAACAACCTGCCTGATAATATCCGACGAGCGAAAACTTTGACTGTGTTTAAACAGCTGGTGAGGGATTACTACTTGTCGTTGTGAATACTTTTGGTTTCTTTTTATATAATATATATTGGTCTGTATATATGCATATATATTTCAGTGTGTATATGTATTGGTGAGGGTATAGGTGTGTATGTGTGGTGTGAATAGTGTATAACATTTGTGTATGGATCTCTATTGATATTTTTAAATATTAATGTGTTACCTGTGTGTAAGGTACTCTGAATTTTGAAATGCCCAATGTCCGTGCTATGGTTGTCTGGAAGAAATCGCCGTGAGCGATAAGACCGCCAATTGTTATACATCCTTACATACTTTTAATCATTTTGTTATTTTGTTTTTTTTTTGTTTGTGTATACAATAAAGATAAATAAATAAATAAATAAAATTATTACTTACCAAGTGATTATGAAGATTGTTCAGATATTCGGAATAATCACATTAGATTAGATAGACCTGTGCGAGAATGTCTTGCACCAAACTGGTATGGTGGTGTGGTATATGCTACACAGAAAACAGTATGGACAGTGGAATCGATCTCACACTCAGAGAAGCGCTGAAAGGGCCTGAAAGAGATCAATGGCTGCAGGCAGTACAGGAGGAATTAATGTGCTTTGAGGAAAATGATGCTTGGTGAGATGAGATAGTGAATGTTCCTAATAATTCTACAATTGTGCAGTGTAAGTGGTGTAAGTGGTGGTAAGAAAAAGATTCAACCTAGTGGTAAAGTTCGTTTTCGTGCAAGGTTAGTGGCAAAAGGTTTTTCTCAATGACCTGGTGTGGACTATACTGAGACTTTTTCACCCGTGGCAAGACACAGTACTCTCAGATTATTGTTTGCTATTTCTGTGAAACTTGGGACTTGATAATGTTCATTTAGATATATGTACCGCATTCTTGAATGGTGATTTAAATGAAAATACGTATTTATATGCAAATACCTGAAGGATTTAATTGTCCAGATTCATCAAAGGTTTTAAAGTTAAAGAAGGCTATTTATGGATTGAAACAATCATCAAGAATGTGGTATGACAAAGTAGATATATGTTTAACTAAAATTGGATATTTAAAATCTAAATATGAACCTTGTTTATATACTAAAAATGATGGCAAAAATATGACTATAATTGCTCTGTATGTCTATGATTTTTTTATATTTTCAAATAATAGTGCTGAGACTGATAAGCTAAAATCTGTATTAGAATCGCAATTCAAAATTAAAGACCTAGGCCAGATAAGGCAGTGTCTTGGTAAGTCAGTTTGTTATGATAAAAGACATAAGATTTTAACATTAAATCAGAGTGATTATATTGAACAGTTGTTATTGAAATTTAATTTGGTTGAAAGTAAATCAGTGAATACACCAATGGAATGTGGTTTAAAATTAACTAAAGCTATAAGTTCTGATAAAAATCTACCTTATCAGCAACTAATTGGATGTTTGATGTATATTGCCATACTCACCAGGCCTGATATAGCATTCTCTGTTAGTTACTTAAGTCAGTTCAATAACTGTTACAATAAGGAGCATTGGGCTCATGCTAAGCGTATATTAAGATACCTTAAGGGAACCAAAGATTATTGTATTAAATATAGTGGTGCAGATAACAGAGAGATTGTAGGCTATGTGGATGCAGATTGGGGTAGTGATATAACAGACAGAAAATCCTATACAGGTAACTGCTTTACTCTCTCTGGGGGTTTGATATCTTGGGGAAGTAAAA
This sequence comes from Spilarctia lutea, assembly GCA_916048165.1. Taxonomy (NCBI): domain Eukaryota; kingdom Metazoa; phylum Arthropoda; class Insecta; order Lepidoptera; family Erebidae; genus Spilarctia; species Spilarctia lutea. Next base: position 456,967 of record CAJZHC010000003.1, read on the forward strand.
AAGAGAAGAATATCACCCTGTCTAGTACTGAAGCAGAGTATGTAGAGGTATATCTGAGTGCTGTAAAGAGGCAAATTGCCTCTTAGAAATTTACAAAGTGAAATCATAGGTCAAATGCAATGTATAGTAATTTTAAATGATAAGCAGAGTGCACATAAATTGTTACATAATCCTATATTTCATAATAGGACAAAACATATAGATATAAGGTTTCATTTTAGTCGTGTTGTTTTTTTTTTTCCCTTGCAATCGGCTTCACAAGCCTTTTTAGCAGATTTTTTGAGGAAGATGCTATGGTGGTAGAGATTGTTCCTCCAATGAGAAAACTATCTCCTATTAACTAGGGTTTACTAATAAGGTCCCATATGTGTTGCCTTTTCAGCCTTCTACCACTCATCTGTTCACATAACACCGTTGCTAGGTTGTTAGTATGAGCTGCCAGGCGGTACCTGTATGCTCGTGCTCTGTGTTCCACCTCCTCTTTGACAGTTTTCATTTCTGTGTAGTCTTGCAATTCGCAGATTTTAATGAATAAAGGTGCATTGGTTATTCTTTTAAGTGCTTTATTCTGGAACCGTTGTAGGATCTTCTTTTTTTTTTTTTTTTTATTGAATAGTGGGCAAACGAGCAGATAATACTACAATGGTTCGGATGGTTGAGTTGTAAGCGGGCTGAGAGAAAGAATATATTCTGGACTTTGTACTCGTATAGTGTTATGCAATTTGGCACAGATTATATGAAGGGACTGTAAGAAACTAAAAAATAGAAATGCATTATGGTTGCGTTTCAACCACTGGGCTACCACTAGTATTATTAAATAACCATCAGAAATGTAATTTTGCATTTACATAACTTGGAACTGCCTAAATTTTTCAGACTTACAAGGCAATATGTTCCCGAGCCAGTTTTGGGAGTCAACCCTGACTACCCTTCAGACGTCGAGCTGTAGGTCTACTGCTGGACATGGGCCTCCTCCCAGCCGCTCCACAACAACGGGTCCTGTGCTGCCTTCGTCCAACGGCTTTCCGCAGACGAACCAATCGTCGCAGCTGATCCAGTAACATTTAGATTTAAAGCTGAGGTTAGTTTTTATCGACAATTAGATTCTAAACTTTGTTATATAGGAACAAACCGCCGCCCATCTTCTACATAAGCATCTCTTTAAAAGCAGGTTCAGTCCTACTATGATATATGCACGCAGATGAGTTGGTCATTGCTGTTGTCCTGCGCAGTTGCTCCCTCAGTCGGCTCCTTCGACACCCACGTGGTGAATAGGGGTGGTGACGCTTTTGTTATTAATCCACCGCTATCTGTTTTTCGTTTCGTATTTTTTCGCGGTCGCGGATATGTGACTGATGCAAAAATGAGATAAAAACAATCCTTGATGCGGATTAGGTATATATCATTCTAAAATTTCAGCTCGATCGGTGCAGAACTTTTTGAGGTTTTTGAAGCGTACACAAACCAACATAACATTTTTATATATATAGATACTAGCTGACTTATGCAACTTCGTCTGCTTCTCTTCAAAAGAAATATTTTTTACCCAATTAGTAAATTGTGATATAAACTATCCTATCTCTCAAGTTGGATCGAACTGCACATGGTGTGCGAATTTTATTATAATCGGTTAAGTGGTTTAGGAGTCCATTGAGGACAAACATTGTGACACGAGATTTATATATATTACTAGCTGACCGGACAAACGTTGCTTTGCCATAAAAGGGAATATATGTTGTAGAGGTGGGTCAATAAAAATCGCGATGGAAAAATAGGGGTTGATCTTAGAGGGTTGAAAATTTAGGGTTGTATGTATTTACTAATGCTATATCATAAAAAAATAGAAATTAAAAATTTTGTCTAAAAAATAAAAAAAAAATTTTTGGGGTGGACTACCCCTAACATTTAGGGGGATGAAAAATAGATGTTGGCCGATTCTCATAGATACCGGATAAGCACAAAAAAATTCATCAAAATCGGTCAAGCCGTTTCGGAGTACTTAGTTCGATTACGCACCCCGTGACACGAGAATTTTATATATTAGAAGATAGATAGATTTTAAGTTAAGAAACACCCCTACACATTCGAGCTTTGTTTTTGGAACGTTCCTTGTCGCGCGTTGCGAAAGGGGGCTAGACGGACAAAATGAAGACGAAAAGTTGTAACTGTAGTATTGGTTATTAAAAGATATTTTAATATTCTTTACTAGTTTATTTATGATCCTTAGATATTAATTTAATATATTACGTCTTACAATGTGGTGGTCCGTGGCGGGTTCCCATGGCAAGCGTCGCTGTCAAAAGTGACAGCCGGGTACCACAGATTAGACAAATACATCGATATACTACATCATCCCCTTTCATAATAATTTTTTAGTGAAGTTATCTTTATACATTTATAGGTACTTATTTCTAATAGACATTTAGGAGCTTTATTTAAAGACAAGTTTTTCTTCCTAATTACTACTATTACATAATAATTTTTTAGTGAAGTTAACTTTATACATTTATAGGTACTTATTTCTAATAGACATTTAGGAGCTTTATTTAAAGACAAGTTTTTCTTCCTAATTACTACTATTACATAATAATTTTTTAGTGAAGTTAACTTTATACATTTATAGGTACTTATTTCTAATAGACATTTAGGAGCTTTATTTAAAGACAAGTTTTTCTTCCTAATTACTACTATTACATAATAATTTTTTAGTGAAGTTAACTTTATACATTTATAGGTACTTATTTCTAATAGACATTTAGGAGCTTTATTTAAAGACAAGTTTTTCTTCCTAATTACTACTATTACATAATAATTTTTTAGTGAAGTTAACTTTATACATTTATAGGTACTTATTTCTAATAGACATTTAGGAGCTTCATTTAAAGACAAGTTTTTCTTCCTAATTACTACTATTACATCTCGTTTTCCTCCCCGTTATACACTACTTACAAAATTGTACATCAGTAATTTACACAATATTATTCCAGTAGGTATTGCACTAGGTATACAACTACACATTCAACCAGTGGTGCGGAACCTTACCACTGAATTCGATGAAGCACCAAGCCTGCTAAGGAGATCTAATATGAAAAGAGGTTCTATTATAAATTACATTATTATTATCTATTATACTATACGCTCTATTACCATTGTAACTTTTAATCCTTCCTTCTAGCCACATATTTTTGTTTGGATCTTTCTTAAACCAGATGCTTTGACCCACATAAAATGGCGTCTTCACTCTACTACTTTTATTGTAATTTCTAATATTTCTGGTTCTTATTCTGTTGAACTGTTGATTAATATTAGTATTAATTTTTGGTTGTAGATACTGAGTGTTGACAATTAATTTAGTTCTCAAGTTTCTATTAAACATTAATTCACACGGTGAGAAATTGGTACCAGAAATGGGTGAGGCCCTGTAATTCAATAATGCTAGTCGGTAATCAGTTTTATCTTCATGACACTTATTCAAAATTTTCTTAGCTAATTGTACCCCTTTCTCTGCCATACCATTAGATTGTGGGTACCTAGGACTTGTATAAGTAAATATGAACCCATTCTCCCGAGCAAAGTCTTTGCATTCCCTTGAGTCAAAAGGTACATGATCAGAGACTATTTCTCTAGGAAAGCCAAAAATGGAAAATATTTCAGTTAAGGTCTCAATTATGGTTCTGGCACTTTTATTGTGAATGTATTTAATATCTAGCCATTTAGAGTAATAATCATAGATTATGAGGTAACTTTTTGCTTTAAAATCCATTATGTCCGTTCCTATTTTTGTGAAAGGCAAGTTAGGTACTGTATGGGACATTAAAGGCTCTTTAATATTATTATTTTGAAAGGTCTGACAAGGAAAACAGCGTTTAACAAATTCTTCTATGTGTGCATCAATATGGGGCCAATAGTATAATTTTCTTGCCAGTTGTTTCATTTTTGACATACCAATGTGGCCATCATGCAAAGTTTTGATAAAATTTAATCTTAAATGCTTTGGAACAATCAATCTGTCCTTAAAAAATACCAAACTGTTATCTACTGAAAGTTCACCTCTCAACTTATGATAATCATGCAAACCATTAGGAATATCATTATTATTGGTAGGCCAGCCATCTTTAATAAAGTTTCTTAGTACGACTAGCTCATTATCTGACTCACTTTCTGTTATTAACATAGTTTTTTGTTCCTCGGTACATTCCACATTCTGTGCAAGACCTATGCAATGTATTATTTCATCCATGTAGGGCTCGTCAACACTGTCATAGGTTTGATACGAGCGTGATAACAGATCGGCTATAAACATTAATTTACCTTTTAAGTACTTGAATTCTATGTCATATCTTAATAGTTTTAATTTTAATCTTTGCAATCTGGGTGACGGAACATCATGTAAATGTTTTTTCAGTAAACTCTCAAGAGGTTTGTGGTCATTCAACACTGTCACTTTTCGCCCATAAATGTAATAATGGTATTTATGCGCCGCCCAGACAACGCTTAGAAGTTCTTTCTCAATTTGTGAAAAATTGCGCTCAGATGGAGTTAAGCTTCGTGATGCAAAGCTTACTGGTTTTCCTTCTTGCAGCAAGCAACAGCCAAGGCCATCCTTGGAAGCATCGCATTGAATGGTTATAGGCAATTTGGTGTTAAAATTTTGTAATACTGGGGCTTGACTTATTTTATTTTTAATATTAGTATAAACATTTTCATGAATTTCCGTCCACAGCCAATCTACGTTTTTCTTTAACAGTAACTGTAGCGGCGATGCAATATTAGCCATGTTAGGTATAAATTTACGCAGGTAATTTATCATACCCAGAAATACTTGGAGCTCTTTCTTATTAGTGGGGCTTTTCATATTACTTATTGCTTTTACCCTTTCCGGGTCAATTTTCATGCCGCGTTCTGAAAAAATATGCCCGAAATACTTGACTTCTTTTAGTTTATACTGAAATTTGTTTTTGTTAAAACGGACATTGTGTTTTTTAGCGCGTTCAAAAACTTGTTCCAATATTGCATCGTGCTCCTGCTCGCTATCTCCACAAATTAATAGATCGTCACAATAAACAATTACACCCGGGATATCCCCAAAGGCAGTCTCGCTGTACCCTTGAAAGACCTCCGGAGCGACTGATATTCCAAACGGACACCTAAGAAATTTATAACATCCGAATGGGCTGTTAAATGTACACAGACTACTAGATTCTTCAGTTAATTTAATATTGTAGAATCCATCTGACAAGTCCAGTACCGAGAAAAATTTTTTGTTACTTAATTTGGGTACAATTTCATCTAAAGTTGGTATCAAATAGTGTTCCCTTATTAACACTTTGTTCAAATCCTTAGGGTCAAGGCAGATGCGAAGAGAACCATCTTTCTTTTCAATTATTACCAAATTACTAACAAAACTATCCGGGTGATCTACCTTAGCTATGACTTCATGCTTCACCAGAGCCTCCAGCTTATTCGCGAGACGCGGCAATAGCGCGTTGGGCACTCTGCGTGGGGGTCGCACTACAGGCTCCGCTCCCGGTTGAATGCGTAGCTGCAGTGGTTTACAGAACTCCCCAACACCCTGGAATAGTTCAATGTTCTTATTAATAATACAGTCTTTATTTTTATTAGCACTAACAGTGGTATTAGTTATTGGTTCAGTCTTTAAAATATCAATATTAGTTACAGGTTCTGATTTTACTTTATTATTATTATTTAACAATTCTAGTTTTATTAGTGAAGCTAATCCCATGATTGGTCTGACCTTTTCCTTAATAATTAAAAACTCAGTATTAACACCTTCATTGCTTTTCTTAATATTATTAAAAACCTTTAATGTGACCTTGCCCAAAGGGATTAATTTCCCACCTCCGAAGACCTCTATTATAGTTCTTGTCTCAGACATTTTAATATTAGTATCATCATCGACAATTTTCTTCAGAGTGCTTATTCCCAATACATTAATTTGGGCACCCGTGTCACATTTAAAATTTACTTTCTTATTTTCCACTTGCAAGGATTCAGACCATTCATTATTACCTAGATCAATGGAATAAACTAGTCACAAATTTTGCACATCATTGAAGGCCTCATCACTGTCTGTATAATTCATGCAGTGAACTCGACCCCTCATACTGGTACAACCAACACTGAAGTGGTTCATGCGGTTACATTTAGAGCATGTTTTACCAAATGCCGGACATTGTCTTGGTCCATGCTCGGTGTTACACTTTTTACAATTATAAAAGGATTTATTATACTGTAAAGCCTTCTTATTTGTAGCACTTGAGGAGTGAAATTGACTGTTTTTGTAATTATTATTATAATACTTAGCTTTATTGGAGTGCTGCCCACGCTGCACTACCTCCTCGGACTGGACTGCAAGCACCTCCGATTGATTAAGGGTCTTCACGAACTCTTTCGAGAGCTCCGCAGACCGACAGATGTCTACCGCCTTATCAAGTGTCAGGTCCCTCACCTCCAGGAGCTTCTGCTGCACGCGTCGGTCTTGTACGCCGATAACAATCTTGTCCCTGATCATTCGGTCCTTTTGATCACCAAAGTTGCAGTTCTCCGCCAGTTTTCTAATTAACGTGTAGTATGCATCAAACGATTCTCCATCTTCTTGGTTCCGTTTATTCAAATTGTAGCTGTTTATGACTTCATTTTGCCGCGGTTTAAAGTATTCGTCAAATATCTTAATCACATCTTCTAGTTTGTCCTTCTCTTCTTTGCCGGTCCTAAGCACATTAAAATATAGTTCCTGCGCCTGCTGTCCTATGCAATTAATCAGTATTGCGGCCTTCCTGGCTTCAGACAGCTTTTCCAAACCAGCCGCCAGCACGAAGTTTTTAAATGAGAGCTTGAACCGCTGCCATTGTGGCCAACAGTTTTCTATTTCATCCATGCAAAGAGATTGCGGCATTTTATATTCGACGGCACACATGTTGTCGACTTTAATTTCTTCCTCCTCCGACATAATTATTATTTAATCCAATTAAATCTTCGTAGATTCTTCTCCGTTTCGACTGCGCCATGTAGTATTGGTTATTAAAAGATATTTTAATATTCTTTACTAGTTTATTTATGATCCTTAGATATTAATTTAATATATTACGTCTTACAATGTGGTGGTCCGTGGCGGGTTCCCATGGCAAGCGTCGCTGTCAAAAGTGACAGCCGGGTACCACAGATTAGACAAATACATCGATATACTACAGTAACGACACTTTTTGCTATAGTAAGCTATTGTATTGTGCGCATGTTTCTCCGTCTGTCTCTCTCTCTCTCTCTTATAGAAAGCAAGCCAGATATTTTCGTTTCGTCTTTCTATTTCGAACTTCGTTCCATTCGGGTGTCCCTTGACACCTCTCAAGTTTTTTTATATTGTGTAGGTGGCAAAGGAGCTGACGTATCGCCTGATGGTAAGCGATTACCGCCGCCCATGAACACCCGCAACGCCAGAGTTGTCACAAGTGCGTTGCCGACCTTTTAGGAAGGAGTACGCAAGTCTTCCTGTAAGATCAGTTTCCTGTCGGCCGTGACATCACTGGTAGAGTCAGCGACACTGTGATATAGATATGGGGGTTACACTGAAAGATGGAAAGTTCACAAATTAATAAAATCGTAAGTAGTCTCTGTTAGTAATTTCCAAATAACAGCTTTTCACTAAGTGCAAATGAAAGTATACACGATACTTACATCACAAAATGTAATTTGATTTTTTTTGTTAGCCTGTCTGTTTGTTCCAGCTGATCTCCGGAACGGCTGGACTGATTTTAACGGGATTTTCACTTATATAAATATTGTTTTTATAAATATTTCGGACAATTTAACACACAACGCCATCTAGTCCCAAGATAAGCAGTGCTCGTGTTATGGGTACTAGACAACTGATATAAATACCTACATATATACGTTTTTTTTTGTAAATACATACATACATACATACTATACATAGAAAACATCCAAACTTCGAAACAAATATTTGTAGTGTAGATCATACAAACACTTGGTCCGACCCGGGAATCGAACCCCCGAAGACCTCAAGCACAGCAGTCGCTTACGCTATCACTCGCCATACATACATCATAGTCATACGAGGATAGATACTTTACAATATTAAGAGTGACTTAGGCTTCTTTTTCTAGACCAGCTTCGACCCGCTATGCCCGCGGTTGATGTTGTACACCGCGGGGCTCAACTAGTGCTAACCTAAAAAAAGTATGGGGGTTATTTATTAAAGTTATAAATACGCAGAAATAATAACGCGAGCGAAGAGACATACGTACGTCGAGATTCACGAGCGATGTATATTTCCAGGAGTATCGTTCTGCTTGACTCGGCCGCTGTCTCCTCGACGGAGCTACACAATCTACTGAAGCGGCTTCTCTCGGACATTCTCCAGCGATACAACGACGCGTCGAGGGCTGAGATCACACGATTAGTCCCTTAAGTACTTCTTTTGTTGAACTGTGTATATGAAGGAATTTGTCTTCCTCGAGACATAATATGTACTTGTTGTAATCATGGAGCAACAGCAGACCGGAGAGGAGTAGCCATAGCGTCTTGCCCAATACTAAATTCACTCACATGTTACAATTAAAACTAAACATTAACAATGGCACACACACATGCATTCTGTATCATAACAACTGTGTAATGTATAGTAAAGGCCCATTTGTGCCTATAAAAACAGCGCACAGCAAAACTCGGGCGATACGTCTGCTCGTTTGCCCCCTATATAAAAAACAAATACAAAGGGGGACGCCTGCGTATGGCTACTCAGTACTCACTACCGTCTTGCTCTATGGTTGCAACTTGCAATTGTAATGTATGATGTATTATAAGTGATTATATATTATGTACTAGTTGACCCACGCAACCTCGTTCACGTCTCCTATTGCACGTAGCGTGAAAATATTCCCCCGCTTTTGAAACTTTTTTAATTGGTGCTTTAAAAATAGGTAGTTGTTACTCGAAGAGAATACACATACACATAGGTATGTAACAAAATTTGAAAAAATACACGAAGGTACCTTATTTCTCCGTTTTGTTAACCAAATATTTTTGTTAGGCATCCGGTGTAATGACCTCATGGGTCATTCTTTCATTGTACATGTATGGTACTTTCCAGATGATCTCTAACTCCATGAGCTACATAAATGAAAAACAAACAACCCACGTTAGCTACGGTTTCGTGGGCTTACAAATACGTGAACAGTTTTCATTGTTTCTGGGTTAAGAACGTGGCGATATTTGCACTGAGACCCTTTAGTGCAAATACCCCACACATAGTCCCTACACGTTCCATCTTGTTGGTCAGTCGCAGATGAAGTGCTACAATTCCTGATCCTTGGATCCGATGGCGGCGCTGTCTGTGAAGACGGCTGGCCATTATGTTCGTTATTTCTGTTCATAAGGACCTATGACAATGATTAAAAGTAGGTAGTTGTTACTCGAAGAGAATACACATACACATAGGTATGTAACACAATTGTAAAAATACACGAAGGTACCTTATTTCTCCGTTTTGTTAACCAAATATTTTTGTTAGGCATCCGGTGTAATGACCTCATGGGTCATTCTTTCATTGTACATGTATGGTACTTTCCAGATGATCTCTAACTCCATGAGCTACATAAATAAAAAACAAACAACCCACGTTAGCTACGGTTTCGTGGGCTTACAAATACGTGAACAGTTTTCATTGTTTCTGGGTTAAGAACGTGGCGATATTTGCACTGAGACCCTTTAGTGCAAATACCCCACACATAGTCCCTACACGTTCCATCTTGTTGGTCAGTCGCAGATGAAGTGCTACAATTCCTGATCCTTGGATCCGATGGCGGCGCTGTCTGTGAAGACGGCTGGCCATTATGTTCGTTATTTCTGTTCATAAGGACCTATGACAATGATTAAAAGTAGGTAGTTGTTACTCGAAGAGAATACACATACACATAGGTATGTAACACAATTGTAAAAATACACGAAGGTACCTTATTTCTCCGTTTTGTTAACCAAATATTTTTGTTAGGCATCCGGTGTAATGACCTCATGGGTCATTCTTTCATTGTACATGTATGGTACTTTCCAGATGATCTCTAACTCCATGAGCTACATAAATAAAAAACAAACAACCCACGTTAGCTACGGTTTCGTGGGCTTACAAATACGTGAACAGTTTTCATTGTTTCTGGGTTAAGAACGTGGCGATATTTGCACTGAGACCCTTTAGTGCAAATACCCCACACATAGTCCCTACACGTTCCATCTTGTTGGTCAGTCGCAGATGAAGCGCTACAATTTCTGATCCTTGGATCCGATGGCGGCGCTGTCTGTGAAGACGGCTGGCCATTATGTTCGTTATTTCTGTTCATAAGGACCTATGACAATGATTAAAAGTAGGTAGTTGTTACTCGAAGAGAATACACATACACATAGGTATGTAACACAATTGTAAAAATACACGAAGGTACCTTATTTCTCCGTTTTGTTAACCAAATATTTTTGTTAGGGATCCGGTGTAATGACCTCATGGGTCATTCTTTCATTGTACATGTATGGTACTTTCCAGATGATCTCTAACTCCATGAGCTACATAAATAAAAAACAAACAACCCACGTTAGCTACGGTTTCATAGGCTTACAAATACGTGAACAGTTTTCATTGTTTCTGGGTTAAGAACGTGGCGATATTTGCACTGAGACCCTTTAGTGCAAATACCCCACACATAGTCCCTACACGTTCCATCTTGTTGGTCAGTCGCAGATGAAGCGCTACAATTTCTGATCCTTGGATCCGATGGCGGCGCTGTCTGTGAAGACGGCTGGCCATTATGTTCGTTATTTCTGTTCATAAGGACCTATGACAATGATTAAAAGTAGGTAGTTGTTACTCGAAGAGAATACACATACACATAGGTATGTAACACAATTGTAAAAATACACGAAGGTACCTTATTTCTCCGTTTTGTTAACCAAATATTTTTGTTAGGCATCCGGTGTAATGACCTCATGGGTCATTCTTTCATTGTACATGTATGGTACTTTCCAGATGATCTCTAACTCCATGAGCTACATAAATGAAAAACAAACAACCCACGTTAGCTACGGTTTCGTGGGCTTACAAATACGTGAACAGTTTTCATTGTTTCTGGGTTAAGAACGTGGCGATATTTGCACTGAGACCCTTTAGTGCAAATACCCCACACATAGTCCCTACACGTTCCATCTTGTTGGTCAGTCGCAGATGAAGTGCTACAATTCCTGATCCTTGGATCCGATGGCGGCGCTGTCTGTGAAGACGGCTGGCCATTATGTTCGTTATTTCTGTTCATAAAGACCTATGACAATGATTAAAAGTAGGTAGTTGTTACTCGAAGAGAATACACATACACATAGGTATGTAATACAATTGTAAAAATACACGAAGGTACCTTATTTCTCCGTTTTGTTAACCAAATATTTTTGTTAGGAATCCGGTGTAATGACCTCATGGGTCATTCTTTCATTGTACATGTATGGTACTTTCCAGATGATCTCTAACTTCATGAGCTACATAAATAAAAAAGAAACAACCCACGTTAGCTATGGTTTCGTGGGCTTACAAATACGTGAACAGTTTTCATTGTTTCTGGGTTAAGAACGTGGCGATATTTGCACTGAGACCCTTTAGTGCAAATACCCCACACATAGTCCCTACACATAGTCCCTACACGTTCCATCTTGTTGGTCAGTCGCAGATGAAGTGCTACAATTCCTGATCCTTGGATCCGATGGCAGCGCTGTCTGTGAAGACGGCTGGCCATTATGTTCGTTATTTCTGTTCATAAGGACCTATGACAATGATTAAAAATAGGTAGTTGTTACTCGAAGAGAATACACATACACATAGGTATGTAATACAATTGTAAAAATACACGAAGGTACCTTATTTCTCCGTTTTGTTAACCAAATATTTTTGTTAGGGATCCGGTGTAATGACCTCATGGGTCATTCTTTCATTGTACATGTATGGTACTTTCCAGATGATCTCTAACTCCATGAGCTACATAAATAAAAAACAAACAACCCACGTTAGCTACGGTTTCATAGGCTTACAAATACGTGAACAGTTTTCATTGTTTCTGGGTTAAGAACGTGGCGATATTTGCACTGAGACCCTTTAGTGCAAATACCCCACACATAGTCCCTACACGTTCCATCTTGTTGGTCAGTCGCAGATGAAGCGCTACAATTTCTGATCCTTGGATCCGATGGCGGCGCTGTCTGTGAAGACGGCTGGCCATTATGTTCGTTATTTCTGTTCATAAGGACCTATGACAATGATTAAAAGTAGGTAGTTGTTACTCGAAGAGAATACACATACACATAGGTATGTAACACAATTGTAAAAATACACGAAGGTACCTTATTTCTCCGTTTTGTTAACCAAATATTTTTGTTAGGCATCCGGTGTAATGACCTCATGGGTCATTCTTTCATTGTACATGTATGGTACTTTCCAGATGATCTCTAACTCCATGAGCTACATAAATGAAAAACAAACAACCCACGTTAGCTACGGTTTCGTGGGCTTACAAATACGTGAACAGTTTTCATTGTTTCTGGGTTAAGAACGTGGCGATATTTGCACTGAGACCCTTTAGTGCAAATACCCCACACATAGTCCCTACACGTTCCATCTTGTTGGTCAGTCGCAGATGAAGTGCTACAATTCCTGATCCTTGGATCCGATGGCGGCGCTGTCTGTGAAGACGGCTGGCCATTATGTTCGTTATTTCTGTTCATAAGGACCTATGACAATGATTAAAAGTAGGTAGTTGTTACTCGAAGAGAATACACATACACATAGGTATGTAATACAATTGTAAAAATACACGAAGGTACCTTATTTCTCCGTTTTGTTAACCAAATATTTTTGTTAGGAATCCGGTGTAATGACCTCATGGGTCATTCTTTCATTGTACATGTATGGTACTTTCCAGATGATCTCTAACTTCATGAGCTACATAAATAAAAAAGAAACAACCCACGTTAGCTACGGTTTCGTGGGCTTACAAATACGTGAACAGTTTTCATTGTTTCTGGGTTAAGAACGTGGCGATATTTGCACTGAGACCCTTTAGTGCAAATACCCCACACATAGTCCCTACACGTTCCATCTTGTTGGTCAGTCGCAGATGAAGCGCTACAATTTCTGATCCTTGGATCCGATGGCGGCGCTGTCTGTGAAGACGGCTGGCCATTATGTTCGTTATTTCTGTTCATAAGGACCTATGACAATGATTAAAAGTAGGTAGTTGTTACTCGAAGAGAATACACATACACATAGGTATGTAATACAATTGTAAAAATACACGAAGGTACCTTATTTCTCCGTTTTGTTAACCAAATATTTTTGTTAGGAATCCGGTGTAATGACCTCATGGGTCATTCTTTCATTGTACATGTATGGTACTTTCCAGATGATCTCTAACTTCATGAGCTACATAAATAAAAAAGAAACAACCCACGTTAGCTATGGTTTCGTGGGCTTACAAATACGTGAACAGTTTTCATTGTTTCTGGGTTAAGAACGTGGCGATATTTGCACTGAGACCCTTTAGTGCAAATACCCCACACATAGTCCCTACACATAGTCCCTACACGTTCCATCTTGTTGGTCAGTCGCAGATGAAGTGCTACAATTCCTGATCCTTGGATCCGATGGCAGCGCTGTCTGTGAAGACGGCTGGCCATTATGTTCGTTATTTCTGTTCATAAGGACCTATGACAATGATTAAAAATAGGTAGTTGTTACTCGAAGAGAATACACATACACATAGGTATGTAATACAATTGTAAAAATACACGAAGGTACCTTATTTCTCCGTTTTGTTAACCAAATATTTTTGTTAGGGATCCGGTGTAATGACCTCATGGGTCATTCTTTCATTGTACATGTATGGTACTTTCCAGATGATCTCTAACTCCATGAGCTACATAAATAAAAAACAAACAACCCACGTTAGCTACGGTTTCATAGGCTTACAAATACGTGAACAGTTTTCATTGTTTCTGGGTTAAGAACGTGGCGATATTTGCACTGAGACCCTTTAGTGCAAATACCCCACACATAGTCCCTACACGTTCCATCTTGTTGGTCAGTCGCAGATGAAGCGCTACAATTTCTGATCCTTGGATCCGATGGCGGCGCTGTCTGTGAAGACGGCTGGCCATTATGTTCGTTATTTCTGTTCATAAGGACCTATGACAATGATTAAAAGTAGGTAGTTGTTACTCGAAGAGAATACACATACACATAGGTATGTAATACAATTGTAAAAATACACGAAGGTACCTTATTTCTCCGTTTTGTTAACCAAATATTTTTGCTAGGAATCCGGTGTAATGACCTCATGGGTCATTCTTTCATTGTACATGTATGGTACTTTCCAGATGATCTCTAACTCCATGAGCTACATAAATAAAAAACAAACAACCCACGTTAGCTACGGTTTCGTGGGCTTACAAATACGTGAACAGTTTTCATTGTTTCTGGGTTAAGAACGTGGCGATATTTGCACTGAGACCCTTTAGTGCAAATACCCCACACATAGTCCCTACACGTTCCATCTTGTTGGTCAGTCGCAGATGAAGCGCTACAATTTCTGATCCTTGGATCCGATGGCGGCGCTGTCTGTGAAGACGGCTGGCCATTATGTTCGTTATTTCTGTTCATAAGGACCTATGACAATGATTAAAAGTAGGTAGTTGTTACTCGAAGAGAATACACATACACATAGGTATGTAATACAATTGTAAAAATACACGAAGGTACCTTATTTCTCCGTTTTGTTAACCAAATATTTTTGCTAGGAATCCGGTGTAATGACCTCATGGGTCATTCTTTCATTGTACATGTATGGTACTTTCCAGATGATCTCTAACTCCATGAGCTACATAAATAAAAAACAAACAACCCACGTTAGCTACGGTTTCGTGGGCTTACAAATACGTGAACAGTTTTCATTGTTTCTGGGTTAAGAACGTGGCGATATTTGCACTGAGACCCTTTAGTGCAAATACCCCACACATAGTCCCTACACGTTCCATCTTGTTGGTCAGTCGCAGATGAAGCGCTACAATTTCTGATCCTTGGATCCGATGGCGGCGCTGTCTGTGAAGACGGCTGGCCATTATGTTCGTTATTTCTGTTCATAAGGACCTATGACAATGATTAAAAGTAGGTAGTTGTTACTCGAAGAGAATACACATACACATAGGTATGTAATACAATTGTAAAAATACACGAAGGTACCTTATTTCTCCGTTTTGTTAACCAAATATTTTTGCTAGGAATCCGGTGTAATGACCTCATGGGTCATTCTTTCATTGTACATGTATGGTACTTTCCAGATGATCTCTAACTCCATGAGCTACATAAATAAAAAACAAACAACCCACGTTAGCTACGGTTTCGTGGGCTTACAAATACGTGAACAGTTTTCATTGTTTCTGGGTTAAGAACGTGGCGATATTTGCACTGAGACCCTTTAGTGCAAATACCCCACACATAGTCCCTACACGTTCCATCTTGTTGGTCAGTCGCAGATGAAGCGCTACAATTTCTGATCCTTGGATCCGATGGCGGCGCTGTCTGTGAAGACGGCTGGCCATTATGTTCGTTATTTCTGTTCATAAGGACCTATGACAATGATTAAAAGTAGGTAGTTGTTACTCGAAGAGAATACACATACACATAGGTATGTAATACAATTGTAAAAATACACGAAGGTACCTTATTTCTCCGTTTTGTTAACCAAATATTTTTGCTAGGAATCCGGTGTAATGACCTCATGGGTCATTCTTTCATTGTACATGTATGGTACTTTCCAGATGATCTCTAACTCCATGAGCTACATAAATAAAAAACAAACAACCCACGTTAGCTACGGTTTCGTGGGCTTACAAATACGTGAACAGTTTTCATTGTTTCTGGGTTAAGAACGTGGCGATATTTGCACTGAGACCCTTTAGTGCAAATACCCCACACATAGTCCCTACACGTTCCATCTTGTTGGTCAGTCGCAGATGAAGCGCTACAATTTCTGATCCTTGGATCCGATGGCGGCGCTGTCTGTGAAGACGGCTGGCCATTATGTTCGTTATTTCTGTTCATAAGGACCTATGACAATGATTAAAAGTAGGTAGTTGTTACTCGAAGAGAATACACATACACATAGGTATGTAATACAATTGTAAAAATACACGAAGGTACCTTATTTCTCCGTTTTGTTAACCAAATATTTTTGCTAGGAATCCGGTGTAATGACCTCATGGGTCATTCTTTCATTGTACATGTATGGTACTTTCCAGATGATCTCTAACTCCATGAGCTACATAAATAAAAAACAAACAACCCACGTTAGCTACGGTTTCGTGGGCTTACAAATACGTGAACAGTTTTCATTGTTTCTGGGTTAAGAACGTGGCGATATTTGCACTGAGACCCTTTAGTGCAAATACCCCACACATAGTCCCTACACGTTCCATCTTGTTGGTCAGTCGCAGATGAAGCGCTACAATTTCTGATCCTTGGATCCGATGGCGGCGCTGTCTGTGAAGACGGCTGGCCATTATGTTCGTTATTTCTGTTCATAAGGACCTATGACAATGATTAAAAGTAGGTAGTTGTTACTCGAAGAGAATACACATACACATAGGTATGTAATACAATTGTAAAAATACACGAAGGTACCTTATTTCTCCGTTTTGTTAACCAAATATTTTTGCTAGGAATCCGGTGTAATGACCTCATGGGTCATTCTTTCATTGTACATGTATGGTACTTTCCAGATGATCTCTAACTCCATGAGCTACATAAATAAAAAACAAACAACCCACGTTAGCTACGGTTTCGTGGGCTTACAAATACGTGAACAGTTTTCATTGTTTCTGGGTTAAGAACGTGGCGATATTTGCACTGAGACCCTTTAGTGCAAATACCCCACACATAGTCCCTACACGTTCCATCTTGTTGGTCAGTCGCAGATGAAGCGCTACAATTTCTGATCCTTGGATCCGATGGCGGCGCTGTCTGTGAAGACGGCTGGCCATTATGTTCGTTATTTCTGTTCATAAGGACCTATGACAATGATTAAAAGTAGGTAGTTGTTACTCGAAGAGAATACACATACACATAGGTATGTAATACAATTGTAAAAATACACGAAGGTACCTTATTTCTCCGTTTTGTTAACCAAATATTTTTGCTAGGAATCCGGTGTAATGACCTCATGGGTCATTCTTTCATTGTACATGTATGGTACTTTCCAGATGATCTCTAACTCCATGAGCTACATAAATAAAAAACAAACAACCCACGTTAGCTACGGTTTCGTGGGCTTACAAATACGTGAACAGTTTTCATTGTTTCTGGGTTAAGAACGTGGCGATATTTGCACTGAGACCCTTTAGTGCAAATACCCCACACATAGTCCCTACACGTTCCATCTTGTTGGTCAGTCGCAGATGAAGCGCTACAATTTCTGATCCTTGGATCCGATGGCGGCGCTGTCTGTGAAGACGGCTGGCCATTATGTTCGTTATTTCTGTTCATAAGGACCTATGACAATGATTAAAAGTAGGTAGTTGTTACTCGAAGAGAATACACATACACATAGGTATGTAATACAATTGTAAAAATACACGAAGGTACCTTATTTCTCCGTTTTGTTAACCAAATATTTTTGCTAGGAATCCGGTGTAATGACCTCATGGGTCATTCTTTCATTGTACATGTATGGTACTTTCCAGATGATCTCTAACTCCATGAGCTACATAAATAAAAAACAAACAACCCACGTTAGCTACGGTTTCGTGGGCTTACAAATACGTGAACAGTTTTCATTGTTTCTGGGTTAAGAACGTGGCGATATTTGCACTGAGACCCTTTAGTGCAAATACCCCACACATAGTCCCTACACGTTCCATCTTGTTGGTCAGTCGCAGATGAAGCGCTACAATTTCTGATCCTTGGATCCGATGGCGGCGCTGTCTGTGAAGACGGCTGGCCATTATGTTCGTTATTTCTGTTCATAAGGACCTATGACAATGATTAAAAGTAGGTAGTTGTTACTCGAAGAGAATACACATACACATAGGTATGTAATACAATTGTAAAAATACACGAAGGTACCTTATTTCTCCGTTTTGTTAACCAAATATTTTTGCTAGGAATCCGGTGTAATGACCTCATGGGTCATTCTTTCATTGTACATGTATGGTACTTTCCAGATGATCTCTAACTCCATGAGCTACATAAATAAAAAACAAACAACCCACGTTAGCTACGGTTTCGTGGGCTTACAAATACGTGAACAGTTTTCATTGTTTCTGGGTTAAGAACGTGGCGATATTTGCACTGAGACCCTTTAGTGCAAATACCCCACACATAGTCCCTACACGTTCCATCTTGTTGGTCAGTCGCAGATGAAGCGCTACAATTTCTGATCCTTGGATCCGATGGCGGCGCTGTCTGTGAAGACGGCTGGCCATTATGTTCGTTATTTCTGTTCATAAGGACCTATGACAATGATTAAAAGTAGGTAGTTGTTACTCGAAGAGAATACACATACACATAGGTATGTAATACAATTGTAAAAATACACGAAGGTACCTTATTTCTCCGTTTTGTTAACCAAATATTTTTGCTAGGAATCCGGTGTAATGACCTCATGGGTCATTCTTTCATTGTACATGTATGGTACTTTCCAGATGATCTCTAACTCCATGAGCTACATAAATAAAAAACAAACAACCCACGTTAGCTACGGTTTCGTGGGCTTACAAATACGTGAACAGTTTTCATTGTTTCTGGGTTAAGAACGTGGCGATATTTGCACTGAGACCCTTTAGTGCAAATACCCCACACATAGTCCCTACACGTTCCATCTTGTTGGTCAGTCGCAGATGAAGCGCTACAATTTCTGATCCTTGGATCCGATGGCGGCGCTGTCTGTGAAGACGGCTGGCCATTATGTTCGTTATTTCTGTTCATAAGGACCTATGACAATGATTAAAAGTAGGTAGTTGTTACTCGAAGAGAATACACATACACATAGGTATGTAATACAATTGTAAAAATACACGAAGGTACCTTATTTCTCCGTTTTGTTAACCAAATATTTTTGCTAGGAATCCGGTGTAATGACCTCATGGGTCATTCTTTCATTGTACATGTATGGTACTTTCCAGATGATCTCTAACTCCATGAGCTACATAAATAAAAAACAAACAACCCACGTTAGCTACGGTTTCGTGGGCTTACAAATACGTGAACAGTTTTCATTGTTTCTGGGTTAAGAACGTGGCGATATTTGCACTGAGACCCTTTAGTGCAAATACCCCACACATAGTCCCTACACGTTCCATCTTGTTGGTCAGTCGCAGATGAAGCGCTACAATTTCTGATCCTTGGATCCGATGGCGGCGCTGTCTGTGAAGACGGCTGGCCATTATGTTCGTTATTTCTGTTCATAAGGACCTATGACAATGATTAAAAGTAGGTAGTTGTTACTCGAAGAGAATACACATACACATAGGTATGTAATACAATTGTAAAAATACACGAAGGTACCTTATTTCTCCGTTTTGTTAACCAAATATTTTTGCTAGGAATCCGGTGTAATGACCTCATGGGTCATTCTTTCATTGTACATGTATGGTACTTTCCAGATGATCTCTAACTCCATGAGCTACATAAATAAAAAACAAACAACCCACGTTAGCTACGGTTTCGTGGGCTTACAAATACGTGAACAGTTTTCATTGTTTCTGGGTTAAGAACGTGGCGATATTTGCACTGAGACCCTTTAGTGCAAATACCCCACACATAGTCCCTACACGTTCCATCTTGTTGGTCAGTCGCAGATGAAGCGCTACAATTTCTGATCCTTGGATCCGATGGCGGCGCTGTCTGTGAAGACGGCTGGCCATTATGTTCGTTATTTCTGTTCATAAGGACCTATGACAATGATTAAAAGTAGGTAGTTGTTACTCGAAGAGAATACACATACACATAGGTATGTAATACAATTGTAAAAATACACGAAGGTACCTTATTTCTCCGTTTTGTTAACCAAATATTTTTGTTAGGAATCCGGTGTAATGACCTCATGGGTCATTCTTTCATTGTACATGTATGGTACTTTCCAGATGATCTCTAACTTCATGAGCTACATAAATAAAAAAGAAACAACCCACGTTAGCTATGGTTTCGTGGGCTTACAAATACGTGAACAGTTTTCATTGTTTCTGGGTTAAGAACGTGGCGATATTTGCACTGAGACCCTTTAGTGCAAATACCCCACACATAGTCCCTACACATAGTCCCTACACGTTCCATCTTGTTGGTCAGTCGCAGATGAAGTGCTACAATTCCTGATCCTTGGATCCGATGGCAGCGCTGTCTGTGAAGACGGCTGGCCATTATGTTCGTTATTTCTGTTCATAAGGACCTATGACAATGATTAAAAATAGGTAGTTGTTACTCGAAGAGAATACACATACACATAGGTATGTAATACAATTGTAAAAATACACGAAGGTACCTTATTTCTCCGTTTTGTTAACCAAATATTTTTGTTAGGGATCCGGTGTAATGACCTCATGGGTCATTCTTTCATTGTACATGTATGGTACTTTCCAGATGATCTCTAACTCCATGAGCTACATAAATAAAAAACAAACAACCCACGTTAGCTACGGTTTCATAGGCTTACAAATACGTGAACAGTTTTCATTGTTTCTGGGTTAAGAACGTGGCGATATTTGCACTGAGACCCTTTAGTGCAAATACCCCACACATAGTCCCTACACGTTCCATCTTGTTGGTCAGTCGCAGATGAAGCGCTACAATTTCTGATCCTTGGATCCGATGGCGGCGCTGTCTGTGAAGACGGCTGGCCATTATGTTCGTTATTTCTGTTCATAAGGACCTATGACAATGATTAAAAATAGGTAGTTGTTACTCGAAGAGAATACACATACACATAGGTATGTAATACAATTGTAAAAATACACGAAGGTACCTTATTTCTCCGTTTTGTTAACCAAATATTTTTGTTAGGGATCCGGTGTAATGACCTCATGGGTCATTCTTTCATTGTACATGTATGGTACTTTCCAGATGATCTCTAACTCCATGAGCTACATAAATAAAAAACAAACAACCCACGTTAGCTACGGTTTCATAGGCTTACAAATACGTGAACAGTTTTCATTGTTTCTGGGTTAAGAACGTGGCGATATTTGCACTGAGACCCTTTAGTGCAAATACCCCACACATAGTCCCTACACGTTCCATCTTGTTGGTCAGTCGCAGATGAAGCGCTACAATTTCTGATCCTTGGATCCGATGGCGGCGCTGTCTGTGAAGACGGCTGGCCATTATGTTCGTTATTTCTGTTCATAAGGACCTATGACAATGATTAAAAGTAGGTAGTTGTTACTCGAAGAGAATACACATACACATAGGTATGTAATACAATTGTAAAAATACACGAAGGTACCTTATTTCTCCGTTTTGTTAACCAAATATTTTTGCTAGGAATCCGGTGTAATGACCTCATGGGTCATTCTTTCATTGTACATGTATGGTACTTTCCAGATGATCTCTAACTCCATGAGCTACATAAATAAAAAACAAACAACCCACGTTAGCTACGGTTTCGTGGGCTTACAAATACGTGAACAGTTTTCATTGTTTCTGGGTTAAGAACGTGGCGATATTTGCACTGAGACCCTTTAGTGCAAATACCCCACACATAGTCCCTACACGTTCCATCTTGTTGGTCAGTCGCAGATGAAGCGCTACAATTTCTGATCCTTGGATCCGATGGCGGCGCTGTCTGTGAAGACGGCTGGCCATTATGTTCGTTATTTCTGTTCATAAGGACCTATGACAATGATTAAAAGTAGGTAGTTGTTACTCGAAGAGAATACACATACACATAGGTATGTAATACAATTGTAAAAATACACGAAGGTACCTTATTTCTCCGTTTTGTTAACCAAATATTTTTGCTAGGAATCCGGTGTAATGACCTCATGGGTCATTCTTTCATTGTACATGTATGGTACTTTCCAGATGATCTCTAACTCCATGAGCTACATAAATAAAAAACAAACAACCCACGTTAGCTACGGTTTCGTGGGCTTACAAATACGTGAACAGTTTTCATTGTTTCTGGGTTAAGAACGTGGCGATATTTGCACTGAGACCCTTTAGTGCAAATACCCCACACATAGTCCCTACACGTTCCATCTTGTTGGTCAGTCGCAGATGAAGCGCTACAATTTCTGATCCTTGGATCCGATGGCGGCGCTGTCTGTGAAGACGGCTGGCCATTATGTTCGTTATTTCTGTTCATAAGGACCTATGACAATGATTAAAAGTAGGTAGTTGTTACTCGAAGAGAATACACATACACATAGGTATGTAACACAATTGTAAAAATACACGAAGGTACCTTATTTCTCCGTTTTGTTAACCAAATATTTTTGTTAGGCATCCGGTGTAATGACCTCATGGGTCATTCTTTCATTGTACATGTATGGTACTTTCCAGATGATCTCTAACTCCATGAGCTACATAAATAAAAAACAAACAACCCACGTTAGCTACGGTTTCGTGGGCTTACAAATACGTGAACAGTTTTCATTGTTTCTGGGTTAAGAACGTGGCGATATTTGCACTGAGACCCTTTAGTGCAAATACCCCACACATAGTCCCTACACGTTCCATCTTGTTGGTCAGTCGCAATGAAGTGCTACAATTCCTGATCCTTGGATCCGATGGCGGCGCTGTCTGTGAAGACGGCTGGCCATTATGTTCGTTATTTCTGTTCATAAGGACCTATGACAATGATTAAAAATAGGTAGTTGTTACTCGAAGAGAATACACATACACATAGGTATGTAATACAATTGTAAAAATACACGAAGGTACCTTATTTCTCCGTTTTGTTAACCAAATATTTTTGTTAGGGATCCGGTGTAATGACCTCATGGGTCATTCTTTCATTGTACATGTATGGTACTTTCCAGATGATCTCTAACTCCATGAGCTACATAAATAAAAAACAAACAACCCACGTTAGCTACGGTTTCATAGGCTTACAAATACGTGAACAGTTTTCATTGTTTCTGGGTTAAGAACGTGGCGATATTTGCACTGAGACCCTTTAGTGCAAATACCCCACACATAGTCCCTACACGTTCCATCTTGTTGGTCAGTCGCAGATGAAGCGCTACAATTTCTGATCCTTGGATCCGATGGCGGCGCTGTCTGTGAAGACGGCTGGCCATTATGTTCGTTATTTCTGTTCATAAGGACCTATGACAATGATTAAAAGTAGGTAGTTGTTACTCGAAGAGAATACACATACACATAGGTATGTAATACAATTGTAAAAATACACGAAGGTACCTTATTTCTCCGTTTTGTTAACCAAATATTTTTGCTAGGAATCCGGTGTAATGACCTCATGGGTCATTCTTTCATTGTACATGTATGGTACTTTCCAGATGATCTCTAACTCCATGAGCTACATAAATAAAAAACAAACAACCCACGTTAGCTACGGTTTCGTGGGCTTACAAATACGTGAACAGTTTTCATTGTTTCTGGGTTAAGAACGTGGCGATATTTGCACTGAGACCCTTTAGTGCAAATACCCCACACATAGTCCCTACACGTTCCATCTTGTTGGTCAGTCGCAGATGAAGCGCTACAATTTCTGATCCTTGGATCCGATGGCGGCGCTATCTGTGAAGACGGCTGGCCATTATGTTCGTTATTTCTGTTCATAAGGACCTATGACAATGATTAAAAGTAGGTAGTTGTTACTCGAAGAGAATACACATACACATAGGTATGTAACACAATTGTAAAAATACACGAAGGTACCTTATTTCTCCGTTTTGTTAACCAAATATTTTTGTTAGGAATCCGGTGTAATGACCTCATGGGTCATTCTTTCATTGTACATGTATGGTACTTTCCCGATGATCTCTAACTCCATGAGCTACATAAATAAAAAACAAACCACCCACGTTAGCTACGGTTTCGTTGGCTTACAAATACTATATAACTATCCTCTGGGCATGGCCTTCGTGACAACGCGTCTGCGTTCCCGTGAGACTTTCCACTACGGCGTAATGTGTCGAAGTCGAATTGCTGGAGTTGTTCTATTCACCTGGCCAATTGACCTTCTGGGTTCTGAATTGCAGGAGCCACTTCACTGCCGCGTGATCGGTGCACAGTAAAAATTGTCTGCCGAAGAAATATTTGTTGAAGTGCTGTAGGAATTTCACTACAGCCAAGAGTTCTCTTATTATCACACAGTAGTTTCTTTCCGATCTTGATAGTGACTTGCTGAAGTACGCAAGTACGACTTCTCTTTCGCCCTGTTTCTGTGACAACACTCCACTCATTCTACTGTAGCAATAGATACACGTAGACAAGCAAATATTTTATTTGTCAGATCTAGGACAAACAGACAACGCTTGCACAACAGTATCACGATCATTCAGGGCGTTAACGCACCACGTTTGCTTGTTTTGAAGAATCTTCCCCATCATTCATCTTTTTAATCACAAAATTTGATTCTTCTTCAAAGAACGGTAGTTCAGTTTTTTATTTTTTTTTTTTTGCCGTGGGGAATGCATTTACGCACTTCGCTTGCCCACCGCGGGGGCGATGGGTTCGCTTCGTGTGGGACTCCTGGCCTCCGAGAGAGGAGGCCAGACTACCCACTAAACCCCACGGTTTTCCTCCTCACCTAGTACCGAGCCACGGGATAGGATGCTCACCGTGACTCGGCTAGGGATGCCCTTTCGGGCCCACCTCGGGGGGGGCCAGATCGCTCCGGCCCCCCACTCCCACGTTGGTATGCGCCCCCGAGAAACAACAGGGGCGCATTCCGCCACACCGCCAAAAGGGCGGCAGGTCCCCCGACCCGCCGCCCATGACCACTCTCGTTCGGGGCCGCGGGCGACTCCCTGTCCCCGTCGGCCCCTCGCTAGGGGCCCGCTGGGCGGGAGAGCGAGCGAGGCCAGCTCAATCCCGGTCCCACAGGCCTCTCCTTGACCGTCACCACCTCGCCCTCGCTACTGAACGAGGCGATGACGGCCCAGCTACTTTTCCTTAGTCGCCTTTTACGACACCCACGGGAGGAGATGGGGTGGAGCTATTCTATGCCGGTTCCACACGGCGGAGGCCGCGGGCGACTCCCCGTCGCGCTTGACCCCCCGCTGGGGACCCGCAGGGCGAGAGAGCGAGGCCAGCTCAATCCCGGTCCCGCAGGCCTCTCCTTGACCGTCACCACCTCGCCCTCGCTACTGAACGAGGCGATGACGGCCCAGCTACTTTTCCTTAGTCTCCTTTTACGACACCCACGGGAGGAGATGGGGTGGAGCTATTCTATGCCGGCTCCACACGGTGGAACCGGCTCCACACGGTGGAACCGGCTCCACACGGCGGGCGGTAGTTCAGTTAAGCACTGATTCAATTTATGTGCTAGATCATAACCGGCGTGTTTCAGTAGTTGCGAGGGCAAAAGTATGTTGAATTTTAAATTATAAATATTTACTTCAGCAAAACGTTCTCTCATGTCAGTCGTAACATGGTCTAGTGTTGGAATAAAAAACAGTTCTTTTTTAATATGTCATAGCATCATCATTATGATCACAGTTTTCCCTGTGAGGGACGACGGTATAAGATACCGCCGCGGATGATGTGTTGTCCGCGCGTGCAGGTAAGGTTGACTCCGGGCCGAAAATGTTATATACGTTCTCCCCCATTGCCCCCCTACAAATATAACAATATGGAATCTATGTGCATTTAAATTTTGTCGGTTGCGAGCTTAACAGCAGCTAATTGTTGTCTGCCACTTAGTCGCTTTTGGGCATATGTTTTTTCTACGGATCGACCGTACTTTGCGTTCTAATAGGTCTCGCTAGATGCGCCGGTGGAATAGAACTTGGTTTCTGTGAGTTGCTGCTATCATTCCGAAACATTTCTATGAAAGAGTGTTAGTCCATTCCGGCTTTTTTTTCAAAAGCCTTGGTACGCAATCCTTCCACAATGTTGCTACACCCTCAACACCAGAGGCGTTACAAATGCGTGCCGGCAGGCCTTTTAGCGGACCGTCGGACCGAACCCGAATTGGGCGTCCGACAGGTCGGGGCCCACCTCGCTAAGGTGCCGGACGAGGCGGGCAAATTGTTCGAGAGGATTCTCTCTGCACACGATGGGCCTATAGGCCGCGACCGAATCGGCTGGCCGTCCCGGTTTCGCCAACAGGACCAGCTTCCCACATTTCCAGCACTCAGGGAAGCGTCCGGACGCCAGGCTAGCGTCCAAAACCTCCCTGAGGCGGTCCGACATATGGTCGAGGGCTCGGGCCATCACTCGGCCCTATGACAATGATTAAAAGTAGGTAGTTGTTACTCGAAGAGAATACACATACACATAGGTATGTAACACAATTGTAAAAATACACGAAGGTACCTTATTTCTCCGTTTTGTTAACCAAATATTTTTGTTAGGCATCCGGTGTAATGACCTCATGGGTCATTCTTTCATTGTACATGTATGGTACTTTCCAGATGATCTCTAACTTCATGAGCTACATAAATAAAAAACAAACAACCCACGTTAGCTACGGTTTCGTGGGCTTACAAATACGTGAACAGTTTTCATTGTTTCTGGGTTAAGAACGTGGCGATATTTGCACTGAGACCCTTTAGTGCAAATACCCCACACATAGTCCCTACACGTTCCATCTTGTTGGTCAGTCGCAGATGAAGTGCTACAATTCCTGATCCTTGGATCCGATGGCGGCGCTGTCTGTGAAGACGGCTGGCCATTATGATCGTTATTTCTGTTCAAAAGGACCTATGACAATGATTAAAAATAGGTAGTTGTTACTCGAAGAGAATACACATACACATAGGTATATACAATTGTAAAAATACACGAAGGTACCTTATTTCTCCGTTTTGTTAACCAAATATTTTTGTTAGGAATCCGGTGTAATGACCTCATGGGTCATTCTTTCATTGTACATGTATGGTACTTTCCAGATGATCTCTAACTCCATGAGCTACATAAATAAAAAACAAACAACCCACGTTAGCTACGGTTTCATAGGCTTACAAATACGTGAACAGTTTTCATTGTTTCTGGGTTAAGAACGTGGCGATATTTGCACTGAGACCCTTTAGTGCAAATACCCCACACATAGTCCCTACACGTTCCATCTTGTTGGTCAGTCGCAGATGAAGCGCTACAATTTCTGATCCTTGGATCCGATGGCGGCGCTGTCTGTGAAGACGGCTGGCCATTATGTTCGTTATTTCTGTTCATAAGGACCTATGACAATGATTAAAAGTATACACATAGGTATACATACCTATGTGTATGTGTATTCTCTTCGAGTAACAACTACCTATTTTTATGAACAGAAATAACGAACATAATGGCCAGCCGTCTTCACAGACAGCGCCGCCATCGGATCCAAGGATCAGAAATTGTAGCGCTTCATCTGCGACTGACCAACAAGATGGAACGTGTAGGGACTATGTGTGGGGTATTTGCACTAAAGGGTCTCAGTGCAAATATCGCCACGTTCTTAACCCAGAAACAATGAAAACTGTTCACGTATTTGTAAGCCTATGAAACCGTAGCTAACGTGGGTTGTTTGTTTTTTATTTATGTAGCTCATGGAGTTAGAGATCATCTGGAAAGTACCATACATGTACAATGAAAGAATGACCCATGAGGTCATTACATCGGATCCCTAACAAAAATATTTGGTTAACAAAACGGAGAAATAAGGTACCTTCGTGTATTTTTACAATTGTATTACATACCTATGTGTATGTGTATTCTCTTCGAGTAACAACTACCTATTTTTAATCATTGTCATAGGTCCTTATGAACAGAAATAACGAACATAATGGCCAGCCGTCTTCACAGACAGCGCCGCCATCGGATCCAAGGATCAGGAATTGTAGCACTTCATCTGCGACTGACCAACAAGATGGAACGTGTAGGGACTATGTGTGGGGTATTTGCACTAAAGGGTCTCAGTGCAAATATCGCCACGTTCTTAACCCAGAAACAATGAAAACTGTTCACGTATTTGTAAGCCCACGAAACCGTAGCTAACGTGGGTTGTTTGTTTTTTATTTATGTAGCTCATGAAGTTAGAGATCATCTGGAAAGTACCAATTTGATAACGATATTAACGTTTGAGGTTCTATGGTTTTCAAACTATTGATTTACGATTTGCATATGCCGACTAATACAAGTAGTTAGATAAGTTTTATTTGCCTTGCAGTATTTTAAAAACTGAAAAGGGACAAATTTGAATGAAATGGCCTGGACATTATACTATTTATTACTCGTACCTCATTTTATACTACCCACATAATGTGAACTCAGAAATTCCGGGTTTACTTCAAACTTCAAACATCTCAATATTGAATTATTTGAAGAAACCAAAAGAAACATTAATTAAAGTACTACTTAATGACGCTTTTTTTTTCAAAATAGCTGGTTGCAGAATGAATCAACTTATTTGTCACTACCTGATGTTTCCATGTTCAGCACAGGTGAAAACTATATATATGTAGGGTTATTTGCTGTTTTCCTCAAGGAAATAAATAGATTGATCAAATCCTACCTAATGTAGGTGATAACGTCCACAATGCTTCAATATTGTTTCCTGATCTACAGTTCTGTGTGTTGTATGTACAGCCCCAATATAGCCTCCCACTGCTCCCCATCAATTTTCTGATAGTGTGTGCAACCAACGGGGTGTTGTTTTGCGAGGGGTGCGTAACGACCACAGCTATAAAAAACAGTTTTTCCTATGATAATATTACTGTTTGCTCATCTTGAGCAAGAGCTATTTTATAGTTCGATCATTCATAGACTTGACTGCTATGTAACTAATAAGTAATCTTTAGATTTGGTACTGCTACAAATAAGCTTAATAATAATAATAAGCGCAATAAAACTTGCTAAATTTGACGGATCTTGATCAAAAAAAGACAAGCATGTATTCTTTTAAACAAGGTCCGTCAAAGTAACAATAAATTATTTTAGGTATTGTTGCATATATAACACAGCGCGTCTTTAGTTCTAAATTAAACACAATTTATACTATGATTCTAAGATATGGGTAAACATGCATCTATTATGCCACATTAGATAAATTAATTAATCTCTTCTCTATATCTAGAGCTAAGGTCTAACTGCTTCAAAATGACTAACATACCCTACATATAACCTTTAAGCAATAGTTCGTTTTATATTATTTCTATTGCGGTTTCAGCCTGGCTGGTTAATGTTCATCATTTTTTAACTGTCGTCTGGCAGAAACGAGAACTTCTAAACCTGCATCAAACAATAACTCAACTACGTGACACGGCTTAAACGTGCTTAGCACTATAAAATATGTGTTCTTAAAGGTCACCTCGATTTATTAAAGTTTTTGTTTGAAATTTTATTATTTTAACCTTTTACGTGTAAAGATATATCAAAAAATTGAATACCAACATTAAATCACGTATTTTTTTTTGTAAGTAAAACTTTTACAAATCGGACTTAATAGCTAGAAAGAGCTGACATTCCCTAAGACTCTTTGGAAAGAAAAGAAATGCCGAAACGAATCACCAACGCACGTGTCACTTATTGCACCGGTATATCTAGAAACTGATTAATTTACGAATAACGATTTCAAATATATAAAACAAATTGAAGAAAGCGACTTAACAATACATGTATCTAATAAGTAATCTTTAGATATTGTACTGCTACAAATAATTACGTCAACCCATACCCTTAGGGTGCCGAGAACCATCCCTAGCAATAATCTCGTCTGTTACGATGTTGCATGCGTCATAAACCATCCTCTTTGATTTTCCTCCCTTATGCTGGGGCCACACTAAGGTTTAACGTCAATGCCCATTATCTCGATAATTATTGCGATAATTTTTACCGCATTAAAATGGGTGGCTACACTTCAACGGTCAACATGAATGCTCATTATTGGCGATAAAAACGGCATTGAATTTACTTTAATTCAAGCAAGATGGACGTCGACAGAGCTCTATATCTCATGAGTGTAAATTTATATTATTTGACTTTATTGAATCATTACCGAATAAAAAGAAAACGGAAACAAAGAAAAACAAGAAGGTGGATGATTACTCCACTAGGACGCCATAGTACGTATTTCCAGTCAAAATCGTGCGATTTTGAGGCAAATCCGTCGTAAAAAAACAAATACGTCCGCTCCCGTTGCGCTCTTGATGCACACTGACAATACGTAATGTGGCCGCTTCATCGCATCAATTCTCGCGTTAATCTCTTTGATGTACCGCCACTTGAGCTATCGCCTAACTCCAAATGGCATTGTTAATGCCATTGTCAAATTATCCCGTTAAGTTGTGGCTACACCTATGGTGAACGTCCATTATCGCGATAATTAATGGCATTTCTCATTAGTGTGGCCCCAGCATTACAGACATCGTCGTTGTCACCCTAGTACTTTATGTTAACAGTACACCGTTGGAATTAGCTTTGAAGGAAATCGTTTACTATAAAAAATAAGATATATTTAGGATTAATACTGAAATGAAAATATTTTGGCATCAAGGATCTCGTTGTTGTGCAGTAGTATGTCAGAAAAGATTTACCAGAGCACTTAAAAGTAAATACACCATTAAAAGTATTTGAATCGTTAAAAGTAGTTATTTGTCATTCTGATATAGGTTTTATCCCATGACAAACAATGTCAAGAAAAAACACTTTTAAGTCATATTGTCGGATCTTGTTTTGGAGACATTTCTTTATATATTAAGAATCCATTTATTGTTTTGATACAATCTGTTATAGAACTCGCAGTGAACTTTTTTCCTTTTATCCGCTTATAATCAATCTGTATCACTGGTTCTCAGTATTTTTTGCCGACCCAAAAGAGTCGCACATTTTCCAAAAACAATAAGATAGTATTCGTTTGAAAACTTGTAAAATGTTACAGTCATAAAATATGGTATGTTGACTTTTCTTCTTGCTAATGATATTGCTAGTATATTATATTGGTTTCTATCAAAATCCAGTGTTTTTACAAAACGATAGATGACGTAAATGACGTTGTATAAACAGGCGTTTATTATTTTGTTACCTAAAAAAATAAACTTCATAACACCTTTAAGAAACTGACAGTTTAGGATAGGCATATTAATTTTCATGTTGGCTTACGATCCACACATTAAGCTTCTGTCAATGTCTTACTACTTTATTATTATCGCAGAGTAACATATCTTACTTAGTGTTCAGATCCAAAATGCTTGTCACATATAAGTACCTATCTACGATACGAGATCTACCTCTACTCTGATATTTGCAATTCTGCGGTTACCCGTAGCCGTAGACTTGTCGTCACGGAAAGATGTTATTGCATATGAGAATATCTCAGACATGTCTCACATGTGAATATAACGCTTTTGAAATATATTTTGTGATCCACGAACCCGCGGTATTTTTATTGGAAATAATCCTAATAAAACCACTATGTTAAACGGTCCTGTAGATTTTAGTGGCATACCGTGAAATTGTAGATTTATTTTTGTATAAATAAAAATTTTACTGAATTGCCTAGTATTGAAGATCTAGAGTGTAGGTAATATTAAGATATTTTGATCCGGTTTTTATACCTATTCAAAATAAAGTGCAGTATATTAACGGCTTTAAATTTCAAAAATCGATTTGTTTATGATTATTTTACTGTATCTCTAACTTTTGAGATATAACTAAGTAGTTATGTGTTTACAATAGTTTGACCACGAACATTAATAATTGGCAATTGATGGCTGCGTCCTCCATTTATATAGACCTACATATGCTATTACTGTGGAACATCGTGCAATGTTTGACCAAAGTCTGCTCTGACTAACGAATTTTCAAAGCGAAACGAAACATCTGTCTGTGATTTTAGCTTGGTTTATTTTTGGCTGCATTGTGCTTTGCTATCCTGTTTTGGATGTCAGTTAGCTTTAGTAGTAACAGAAGGAATTGTGTCAATGAAATTCATTTAGTATACTACTGACATTAGATGATGTGTTGTCCGCGCGTGCA
Organism: Spilarctia lutea; assembly: GCA_916048165.1. Lineage (NCBI taxonomy): Eukaryota > Metazoa > Arthropoda > Insecta > Lepidoptera > Erebidae > Spilarctia > Spilarctia lutea. The sequence goes on from CAJZHC010000003.1 coordinate 489,158, forward strand.
GGTAAGGTTGACTCCGGGCCGAAAATGTTATATACGTTCTCCCCCATTGCCCCCCTACAAATATAACAATATGGAATCTATGTGCATTTAAATTTTGTCGGTTGCGAGCTTAACAGCAGCTAATTGTTGTCTGCCACTTAGTCGCTTTTGGGCATATGTTTTTTCTACGGATCGACCGTACTTTGCGTTCTAATAGGTCTCGCTAGATGCGCCGGTGGAATAGAACTTGGTTTCTGTGAGTTGCTGCTATCATTCCGAAACATTTCTATGAAAGAGTGTTAGTCCATTCCGGCTTTTTTTTCAAAAGCCTTGGTACGCAATCCTTCCACAATGTTGCTACACCCTCAACACCAGAGGCGTTACAAATGCGTGCCGGCAGGCCTTTTAGCGGACCGTCGGACCGAACCCGAATTGGGCGTCCGACAGGTCGGGGCCCACCTCGCTAAGGTGCCGGACGAGGCGGGCAAATTGTTCGAGACGATTCTCTCTGCACACGATGGGCCTATAGGCCGCGACCGAATCGGCTGGCCGTCCCGGTTTCGCCAACAGGACCAGCTTCCCACATTTCCAGCACTCAGGGAAGCGTCCGGACGCCAGGCTAGCGTCCAAAACCTCCCTGAGGCGGTCCGACATATGGTCGAGGGCTCGGGCCATCACTCGGCCCTATGACAATGATTAAAAGTAGGTAGTTGTTACTCGAAGAGAATACACATACACATAGGTATGTAACACAATTGTAAAAATACACGAAGGTACCTTATTTCTCCGTTTTGTTAACCAAATATTTTTGTTAGGCATCCGGTGTAATGACCTCATGGGTCATTCTTTCATTGTACATGTATGGTACTTTCCAGATGATCTCTAACTTCATGAGCTACATAAATAAAAAACAAACAACCCACGTTAGCTACGGTTTCGTGGGCTTACAAATACGTGAACAGTTTTCATTGTTTCTGGGTTAAGAACGTGGCGATATTTGCACTGAGACCCTTTAGTGCAAATACCCCACACATAGTCCCTACACGTTCCATCTTGTTGGTCAGTCGCAGATGAAGCGCTACAATTTCTGATCCTTGGATCCGATGGCGGCGCTGTCTGTGAAGACGGCTGGCCATTATGTTCGTTATTTCTGTTCATAAGGACCTATGACAATGATTAAAAGTAGGTAGTTGTTACTCGAAGAGAATACACATACACATAGGTATGTAATACAATTGTAAAAAAACACGAAGGTACCTTATTTCTCCGTTTTGTTAACCAAATATTTTTGTTAGGAATCCGGTGTAATGACCTCATGGGTCATTCTTTCATTGTACATGTATGGTACTTTCCAGATGATCTCTAACTCCATGAGCTACATAAATAAAAAACAAACAACCCACGTTAGCTACGGTTTCGTGGGCTTACAAATACGTGAACAGTTTTCATTGTTTCTGGGTTAAGAACGTGGCGATATTTGCACTGAGACCCTTTAGTGCAAATACCCCACACATAGTCCCTACACGTTCCATCTTGTTGGTCAGTCGCAGATGAAGTGCTACAATTCCTGATCCTTGGATCCGATGGCGGCGCTGTCTGTGAAGACGGCTGGCCATTATGTTCGTTATTTCTGTTCATAAGGACCTATGACAATGATTAAAAATAGGTAGTTGTTACTCGAAGAGAATACACATACACATAGGTATGTAATACAATTGTAAAAATACACGAAGGTACCTTATTTCTCCGTTTTGTTAACCAAATATTTTTGTTAGGAATCCGGTGTAATGACCTCATGGGTCATTCTGTCATTGTACATGTATGGTACTTTCCAGATGATCTCTAACTCCATGAGCTACATAAATAAAAAACAAACAACCCACGTTAGCTACGGTTTCGTGGGCTTACAAATACGTGAACAGTTTTCATTGTTTCTGGGTTAAGAACGTGGCGATATTTGCACTGAGACCCTTTAGTGCAAATACCCCACACATAGTCCCTACACGTTCCATCTTGTTGGTCAGTCGCAGATGAAGTGCTACAATTCCTGATCCTTGGATCCGATGGCGGCGCTGTCTGTGAAGACGGCTGGCCATTATGTTCGTTATTTCTGTTCATAAGGACCTATGACAATGATTAAAAGTAGGTAGTTGTTACTCGAAAAGAATACACATACACATAGGTATGTAATACAATTGTAAAAATACACGAAGGTACCTTATTTCTCCGTTTTGTTAACCAAATATTTTTGTTAGGAATCCGGTGTAATGACCTCATGGGTCATTCTTTCATTGTACATGTATGGTACTTTCCCGATGATCTCTAACTCCATGAGCTACATAAATAAAAAACAAACCACCCACGTTAGCTACGGTTTCGTTGGCTTACAAATACTATATAACTATCCTCTGGGCATGGCCTTCGTGACAACGCGTCTGCGTTCCCGTGAGACTTTCCACTACGGCGTAATGTGTCGAAGTCGAATTGCTGGAGTTGTTCTATTCACCTGGCCAATTGACCTTCTGGGTTCTGAATTGCAGGAGCCACTTCACTGCCGCGTGATCGGTGCACAGTAAAAATTGTCTGCCGAAGAAATATTTGTTGAAGTGCTGTAGGAATTTCACTACAGCCAAGAGTTCTCTTATTATCACACAGTAGTTTCTTTCCGATCTTGATAGTGACTTGCTGAAGTACGCAAGTACGACTTCTCTTTCGCCCTGTTTCTGTGACAACACTCCACTCATTCTACTGTAGCAATAGATACACGTAGACAAGCAAATATTTTATTTGTCAGATCTAGGACAAACAGACAACGCTTGCACAACAGTATCACGATCATTCAGGGCGTTAACGCACCACGTTTGCTTGTTTTGAAGAATCTTCCCCATCATTCATCTTTTTAATCACAAAATTTGATTCTTCTTCAAAGAACGGTAGTTCAGTTTTTTTTTTTTTTTTGCCGTGGGGAATGCATTTACGCACTTCGCTTGCCCACCGCGGGGGCGATGGGTTCGCTTCGTGTGGGACTCCTGGCCTCCGAGAGAGGAGGCCAGACTACCCACTAAACCCCACGGTTTTCCTCCTCACCTAGTACCGAGCCACGGGATAGGATGCTCACCGTGACTCGGCTAGGGATGCCCTTTCGGGCCCACCTCGGGGGGGGGGCCAGATCGCTCCGGCCCCCCACTCCCACGTTGGTATGCGCCCCCGAGAAACAACAGGGGCGCATTCCGCCACACCGCCAAAAGGGCGGCAGGTCCCCCGACCCGCCGCCCATGACCACTCTCGTTCGGGGCCGCGGGCGACTCCCTGTCCCCGTCGGCCCCTCGCTAGGGGCCCGCTGGGCGGGAGAGCGAGCGAGGCCAGCTCAATCCCGGTCCCACAGGCCTCTCCTTGACCGTCACCACCTCGCCCTCGCTACTGAACGAGGCGATGACGGCCCAGCTACTTTTCCTTAGTCGCCTTTTACGACACCCACGGGAGGAGATGGGGTGGAGCTATTCTATGCCGGTTCCACACGGCGGAGGCCGCGGGCGACTCCCCGTCGCCGTTGACCCCCCGCTGGGGACCCGCAGGGCGAGAGAGCGAGGCCAGCTCAATCCCGGTCCCGCAGGCCTCTCCTTGACCGTCACCACCTCGCCCTCGCTACTGAACGAGGCGATGACGGCCCAGCTACTTTTCCTTAGTCTCCTTTTACGACACCCACGGGAGGAGATGGGGTGGAGCTATTCTATGCCGGCTCCACACGGCGGAACCGGCTCCACACGGCGGGCGGTAGTTCAGTTAAGCACTGATTCAATTTATGTGCTAGATCATAACCGGCGTGTTTCAGTAGTTGCGAGGGCAAAAGTATGTTGAATTTTAAATTATAAATATTTACTTCAGCAAAACGTTCTCTCATGTCAGTCGTAACATGGTCTAGTGTTGGAATAAAAAACAGTTCTTTTTTAATATGTCATAGCATCATCATTATGATTACAGTTTTCCCTGTGAGGGACGATGGTATAAGATACCGCCGCGGATGATGTGTTGTCCGCGCGTGCAGGTAAGGTTGACTCCGGGCCGAAAATGTTATATACGTTCTCCCCCATTGCCCCCCTACAAATATAACAATATGGAATCTATGTGCATTTAAATTTTGTCGGTTGCGAGCTTAACAGCAGCTAATTGTTGTCTGCCACTTAGTCGCTTTTGGGCATATGTTTTTTCTACGGATCGACCGTACTTTGCGTTCTAATAGGTCTCGCTAGATGCGCCGGTGGAATAGAACTTGGTTTCTGTGAGTTGCTGCTATCATTCCGAAACATTTCTATGAAAGAGTGTTAGTCCATTCCGGCTTTTTTTTCAAAAGCCTTGGTACGCAATCCTTCCACAATGTTGCTACACCCTCAACACCAGAGGCGTTACAAATGCGTGCCGGCAGGCCTTTTAGCGGACCGTCGGACCGAACCCGAATTGGGCGTCCGACAGGTCGGGGCCCACCTCGCTAAGGTGCCGGACGAGGCGGGCAAATTGTTCGAGACGATTCTCTCTGCACACGATGGGCCTATAGGCCGCGACCGAATCGGCTGGCCGTCCCGGTTTCGCCAACAGGACCAGCTTCCCACATTTCCAGCACTCAGGGAAGCGTCCGGACGCCAGGCTAGCGTCCAAAACCTCCCTGAGGCGGTCCGACATATGGTCGAGGGCTCGGGCCATCACTCGGCCCTATGACAATGATTAAAAGTAGGTAGTTGTTACTCGAAGAGAATACACATACACATAGGTATGTAACACAATTGTAAAAATACACGAAGGTACCTTATTTCTCCGTTTTGTTAACCAAATATTTTTGTTAGGCATCCGGTGTAATGACCTCATGGGTCATTCTTTCATTGTACATGTATGGTACTTTCCAGATGATCTCTAACTTCATGAGCTACATAAATAAAAAACAAACAACCCACGTTAGCTACGGTTTCGTGGGCTTACAAATACGTGAACAGTTTTCATTGTTTCTGGGTTAAGAACGTGGCGATATTTGCACTGAGACCCTTTAGTGCAAATACCCCACACATAGTCCCTACACGTTCCATCTTGTTGGTCAGTCGCAGATGAAGCGCTACAATTTCTGATCCTTGGATCCGATGGCGGCGCTGTCTGTGAAGACGGCTGGCCATTATGTTCGTTATTTCTGTTCATAAGGACCTATGACAATGATTAAAAGTAGGTAGTTGTTACTCGAAGAGAATACACATACACATAGGTATGTAATACAATTGTAAAAATACACGAAGGTACCTTATTTCTCCGTTTTGTTAACCAAATATTTTTGTTAGGAATCCGGTGTAATGACCTCATGGGTCATTCTTTCATTGTACATGTATGGTACTTTCCAGATGATCTCTAACTCCATGAGCTACATAAATAAAAAGAAACAACCCACGTTAGCTACGGTTTCGTGGGCTTACAAATACGTGAACAGTTTTCATTGTTTCTGGGTTAAGAACGTGGCGATATTTGCACTGAGACCCTTTAGTGCAAATACCCCACACATAGTCCCTACACGTTCCATCTTGTTGGTCAGTCGCAGATGAAGCGCTACAATTTCTGATCCTTGGATCCGATGGCGGCGCTGTCTGTGAAGACGGCTGGCCATTATGTTCGTTATTTCTGTTCATAAGGACCTATGACAATGATTAAAAGTAGGTAGTTGTTACTCGAAGAGAATACACATACACATAGGTATGTAATACAATTGTAAAAATACACGAAGGTACCTTATTTCTCCGTTTTGTTAACCAAATATTTTTGTTAGGAATCCGGTGTAATGACCTCATGGGTCATTCTTTCATTGTACATGTATGGTACTTTCCAGATGATCTCTAACTCCATGAGCTACATAAATAAAAAACAAACAACCCACGTTAGCTACGGTTTCGTGGGCTTACAAATACGTGAACAGTTTTCATTGTTTCTGTAAACTAAATAAAAGACTACATATATTCTCTCTACCCAAACATGAATGCAAAGGGGTGCTAGTGGAGGGCCTTCAGCTACTTACTTATGATGAGACCGAAAGACTACTTGAGGGTGAACTGTAGATTTTCATTTTGTATGTAAATGTTTGAACCGTATATTCTTTTGTCTCCTATAATACTCTATTCCATTCGCGGATTATAAATTAACCTTCTTGTCAAACACATACTCTCTCACACATACGCACACACACTCACACATACACACACACACACGCACACACTCACACACACACACTCACATACACACACACACACACACACACACACACACACACTTTTCATTTCCTTTTGCGTTGTAGTACTTTTCTTTTTATTATGTGTTATTAAATTAATATTGTCAAACACCATGTAAGTCTAAACCTAAGGCTCAACCTATATAGTAGGGGATGGCGTCGGTGTCTGTCACACAGTTTCTTACTAGCTCAGACACCGTCGTTTTCACACTATTCTATTTGTGATTTTTCAAAAATATTGTTACCACATCTTAGATTATAAGCTGTACCTGTATTTGAGTAAATAAATATTATTATTATTATTATTATTATTATTGTTTCTGGGTTAAGAACGTGGCGATATTTGCACTGAGACCCTTTAGTGCAAATACCCCACACATAGTCCCTACACGTTCCATCTTGTTGGTCAGTCGCAGATGAAGCGCTACAATTTCTGATCCTTGGATCCGATGGCGGCGCTGTCTGTGAAGACGGCTGGCCATTATGTTCGTTATTTCTGTTCATAAGGACCTATGACAATGATTAAAAGTAGAAAGAAAGAAAGAAAGAAAGAAAAAACGTTTATTCTGACAAACACAGTACAGAGTACGAACAGAGTTTAGTTTATAGGATGTAAGTAATTATCCTGTGTTATGCCAGAAAAGGCGCCCATCTCAGCATATTGCTGCAGTCAGAGTGACTGCAGCGCTGGTCTTACGATAGAGCCCGCGCCCGGTGTCGCCAGTCTGCCCGTGTCCAGTGCTGTATATTTGTGTGTTAAATTTGGTGTGAGATATATATATATATATATATTTATATATGTATAAATCCATACACATGCATAAACAGTAAATAATAATATATTATGTGAGTGATAAAATACTGAAAACTAACAAACAATGTTATGCACTCCCAGCTTGCGGCTCAACGACAGACCAAATATTTTCATATGTAATCTGTGCGAGCCGCGCAAAACATTTGTTGGGATTCTACCTCTTTTGTCTGTGACAAAGGAAGAGAAAACCGCGTACGAAGGCCTTTTCTACTAGTGTCATGGTGTTGTGGATGTTTTAAGTTAGTGTAAATATAGTAGATGCCTGATTGATGTGTTGTGCGGCGATATGTGTGGCTAGTGAGATGTTTGTGGTGTAGTGTGCGAGGATATTCATCGGTGGCTGTCAGCGCTCAGGTGTTGTGATGCTTTTGGATGTCAATTAAGTATCTCTTGTATCTGATACTGAAACTTGCAAGTGTTGTCAAAGTACGGATCGGCGGAGGCAAGTCATTCCAGCAGCGAGTTGCGGCCAGTTTGAAACTGCCTCTAAAGGCAGCAGTCCTGTGTGTGGGGGTGCTCATAAGGTAGGACGATGCTCTGGTCGCATACCGGTTGTGATCTGTGGACCATGATAACTTGCTGTGTAGGTAATGCAGTCTACCGGTCATCACCACTCCAAAGAGCAGAGTAGCCAGGTGGAGCTTTCGTCTCGATGACATCTTCATCAGGTTTCCACTATTTAGAAAGGGCGTGATATGTGAGCGAGGAGAGATGTTATAACAGTAACGTGCACATGCATTTTGCACTCGCTGAATGAGTCGCTCAGTTCTGCCAAGTAAGCAGGCTCCAAACACCGTGTCAGCGTAGTTCAGCTTGGATAATATTAAAGATTCACATAGCATTATACGCATGTTGACAGAGATGTAGGGACGGATTCCATAAAGCAGCTTCAGGCGATAAAAGCAGCTGCGTACTGCTTCTTGCACGTGTGCTTCGAACTGCAGTTGACCGTCAAAGATCACGCCAAGGTTACGAGCTTCGGTTACACGCTCCAGTGTGTTGCCTGTCAATGTCAGTACTGGTTTTTGGTTGGCAATTTGATGAATGATGTTTTTTGTGCCCATAATTATGTATTTTGATTTAGATGGGTTTAAAACGAGGCAGTTTCTTTTGGCCCACTGTGAGATGCTTTCTAAGTCCTGGTTTATTTTCGCTACAGCCTCAAGACCGTCTCGTGGATGGAATGAATAGTAGATTTGCAGATCATCAGCATACATGTGGAATTTACAGTGTCTCATACAGCTTATCACATCGGCACTATATAGGAGAAACAGCACTGGGGCGATTATGGAACCCTGTGGGACTCCTCTCTTCAGCTGCAGGTAAGCGGATGACAATTTAACGCTCCCCCTGCCACCAGTGACCTGCACAAACTGCTGTCTACCGCTGAGGTAGCTGCTAAACCATTCAACTGCACCTCTAGATATCCCATAGTATGACAGCTTTGACAGAAGGAGATCGATGTTAATACTGTCAAAAGCGCGGGAGAAGTCTAGGAGGGTCAAGATGGTACCCTTGCCTTGGTCTCTGGCTTCAAGTATATTGTCCACAACATCAAGTAGGGCTGTACTGGTGCTATGTCCTTTGCGGAACCCTGATTGGTGGCTAGGTAACAGGCTGTTTTCTTCTAAGTACGCAGTTAGTTGGCCGCAAACCACCCTCTCCAGAACTTTGGACAAGCAGGGCAGTAGACTAATGGGACGAAGGTCCTTAGTACTCACTGGATTGGAGACTTTAGGTATTGGCTTGACCACTGCAACTTTCCACAGCTCCGGAAAGGTAGAGGTAGCAATTGAGGTGTTGATAATGGCAGTAATGGCTTTGAGGGATTGGGGGAGAGTCATGGATATCATTTGTAGGGAAAGATCATCAACTCCCAGCGCGTTGGACTTAAGACTGCGTATTGTTTTCAACACACAGTTCTCATCAACAGGTTGAAGGTAGAAACTGTTGGTGCCAAACCTGTGAAATTCAAAATATGTCAGGTCACTGATAGTTACATGGTCAGGGCCAGGAACATCCAGGAAGTGTTGGTTGAGGAGGTCAGGATCACTGCAAGTAGGTGGCAGGTCGGGATCTTGTTTTTTTTTTATAGATATTGCTGTCTTTATATTCTTCCATAACCTCCTAGGATAGTGAATGTTGTTTTCAATCTGTGTAGTGAAATATGCTCGTTTTTCACTTTCCAGAGCAGCTTCGACCAAGCGTTTGAGCTCCTTGTAGGACTGCCTGTGTATCTCGCTCGAAGATGACTTCCATCTGCAGTAATATTTGTTCCTGAGTTCATCATTTCTCTCACCGTATCTGTGATCCATGGGTATGAGTCTTCCTTTATTTTGACGTTCCTGTAAGGTGCATGCAATTCGAACAACATTATGACCTGTTTGGTAAATGCGTTCACCATAGTGTTTACCTCAGACATGTTCCCAGTAGGGTCCCAGTCCATTCTGTTTACATCGATCTGGAATTGGTCAACGAGTATATCCTTTAATGGTCTGTAATTGATCCAGCGAGGTGGAGGTTTCGCGATTGTGAGTTGTAACTCCGTCGCAACCAATGCATGGTGACCGAGCTCAGGTATGTGGGAGACCACTACACTCCGCACGCGAGCATCCGTGCAGATCACGTCTATCAGTGTCTCAGAGTTTTCTGTGAAGTGAGTGGGTTCAGTGACAACATTAGGGATACCGAAACACTGTAGAAAGCTGTTCAGTAGCCCAGTCTTATTATCATTTCTGTTGAGTATGTTTATGTTGAAGTCTCCGAGCAAGACGATCTTATCAGTATGAGGGAATGAGGACAGAGAGTCCGAGAGGGCGTCGAGGAACGTCTCGACGCCTAGCCAAGGTGGTCTATAGGCTGTACCGATGAGTACTGATTGGGTGTTGACGTTTATTTTCAGCCACATTTGTTCGACGACCAATGAGGTGGGGTGCAGCAGGGAACGCGCATTGAGGCCGCGCCGCACGTAGAAGCCCACGCCGCCGCCGCGGCCGCCGCGTACTCCGCTGGGCCGCGGGACGTGTCGCAGCCTGTAGCCAGGCACGACGGGCGCGCGACCCTCCTCTCCGGACCTCAGCCATGTTTCGTTGATCGCCATAATATCCACCGAGACCTCGTCCATGGCGGCCAAGAATTCATCGTGTCGGGTGCCGAGCGATCCAGCATTGAATAATCCAACTTGTAGATTTTTAGTTCTGTGCATTTTTGTTTGTAGTGTTTGAGTGTGTGTGAGGAGACTGATGTTTTGTGTGAGAATGACAGTAGGAATGTATTGTTAGTTTATAAAGTGTAAGATTTAGCATGTAGGTTTTATTAGTATGTAAATATTTAGATACGTTTATATAGTATATATGTGTAAATATATGGTAATAAAAACCTCTAAGGGTTAAATGTTTGTGTGGTGTTTTACTAATATACTTGATTGGGGCCCTTTCCGGTTTAACACAGGACAATATGGTTAATAACACACGGACAAGTACACAGGTTTTAGATACAAACGCAACAATAGCAGGATAATGAGAATAACACAGGTAGAAACAAAAAAACAAGTTTATAAGTGACATATATCTCGGTTCAGTCTTTTTAGCCCGCTTTGTTCCCCGCAGCGACGCCACCAAAAACTCGTTGAAGATCCGCTTCGGTGCGAATGTTGTGGGTACGATGCCCATCGCCCTTTCTTGTTAGAATCCGGCCGTGCTTCGTCCATGCGTACCTCCAGCCGTGCTCGGCCGAGGCCTGGCGCACACGGTAAAACAAGAGCTTGTTCACTTTGGTGAGCCGCTCGTTAACGTAGAAGCGGCGCGGCGGTCCGGTCAGGCCGAGGTCCGCCGAGGTAGCGCCACGCCTGACGCGCGCGCCCCGCAGCATCTCGTCGCGCAGGTGGCGGCGCGCCAACCGCACAACCACGCGCCGGCCGCGCGCCGCGTCCTGCGCTTCACTCGCTCCCCCCGAGCGGTCCGTTCTAGGACCCACTCGCTCAGCAAAAACGATGTCGCCAGCCCCGAGCGCCACGCCCAGCTTCCTAGCCACCAGCTCGACGGTGTGGATGATGTTTTCTCCCTTATCTTCGGGTAGGTTTCCGATCTCCAAATCCGCCGCGAGCAGCTCTTGATCGCGGTCGTTGATCTCCATTTTTAATTGGTCCACCGTGTTTTGGAGCTCAACTACTCCGTCTGGAGACCCTCGGCCGCCCTCGAGTGCGTTCAGTCTATCCTCGAGTGAGTCCATGCGCTGGTTGCAGGTCCCGATGGCGTGGCGTACTGCCATAATCTCTTCGCGGTACTCCTTCACCTCACCCCTGAGATCGTCAATTTTATCACCGAGTTCGGATCTGAGCATCTTTAATTCTCGTGCGATATTTACTTTCGGCGGTGAGTTATCTTCAGGGTTAATCTGTTCGGCGCCCGAGCCATCCGTGGCATCCTCGTAAGAACACGATGGACTCGGGCGGGAAGGCCCACTATCGTTTTTTATTTTCTTATTCAAACTGACCGGGTCACCGTTCCTACAATTGGTGCATCTAGCGCCACCCTTTGCGGCAACGAATTTACCACATGCAAGACACTTGGCCATTTTGCTTCAACTCAGGGACCGATAGGTGGCAGGGGAATAGAATTCAAACGAGAAACGATAGCAGCTCGATTGCGATGTTCGATAGTAGGGTCACTAGTTACCAACAGATGGCGTTGAGGTCACTAAAATTTTAAAGTTTTAAAAATTTCTTGAAATTTGAGACTGTTTATCAACGCAGAATTTAGCTCACTTCACCACGATCACTAAGCTATAGTTCATAGGAAATTGAGCGACTAAACTAAAAATAATATTTTATATTTTGAAACGCGGGTAGTTTAAAGGCACATCTCACTATGGGATTTTCTCTTTAGGTTTAATTTACTTTAATGTAATCACTGCCACTGCACTACACCACCAGTACATACAGGGTCTGTCGTAAATAATGGATAAGTCGTAAACTGGAGTTGGTCCGGCTATGAGACTATTAGAAAATCGTATCTTTTTGCCAGGGTCTCTAACCGTATGGAAATGGCGTAGACTTTTATGTTTTTTTATAAATTTCGCTACTCTTTGCATTCATTCCGTTGCCATTTCGTTAAATTTAGGTATTTCTGTGTCATTTTTTTTGTATTATAGTCTTGAAGATGTGTATTATTTAGTTTTAGTACTGTTTTAGGCGTTTTTAACGTTGGTCATTTTCAAAATTGTCATTTTAAGATTTTTTATGTTTTTGTTTTACTTAGGGTCAACTTTTGATCATTTACTGTGTAAAAAAAAAGTACGGCGCTATAGCTGCCCATGATCTTAATAAATTATCTAGTATGTGTAGATTCTAAAAAGGTATAACAATGCATACTTCACAAGTAATATTAAGCTACATGAGCGAGATCAATATCAAGGTGAGAAAATATTTTTTTCATGTAATGTTGTAAATGGTTATAAAACTTCGTCAGAATGATTTATTTCTGCCAAGATTCTTTACACAAACACTATGGGGCCACTATTAAGGATATTCAAAGAAAACTAGGTAGTTTTTTGTAAAACAAATTTCATGCCTCCTCATTTCATAAAGGTGTTTAATTTTAAAATTGATGTGCTCTAATAGTTACATGCGACAAACATGTTACAAGTTTATTCGTAAAAAGGATCATCAGGTAAAAAAATGAACAAAGACAGCAATACAAAGGGTCTCCCCGCGTGAAAAGGACATTGTTACTAGGCACACTGCATGATGCACCGTCCCTTTCACACTCACGATGTGTGAAAAGGTTAGCATGCGTTTAGCTAGGGCGCACTCCTGATACATCTCTCAGTGTGATTTTGACCATCGCATGTGCTCTCGTTTTCATTACTGTCGTCAATTTGTTACTGCTTTCTAATATCGGACTTAGATTTTCTTTGTGATTTGGACTTGTTAACCTGGTGATATTGACAACTCAGCTCTCATTTATGGGCATCGTGTTGTGCTATCGATTGCACGTATTATTTTGGAAAATTTTGTATATCATGCCTCAACAATACACGCCGGCCGAATACGTAAACATGCATTACATTTATGGTTTATGTGATGGCAACGTCCCACAAGAGATAAGAAATGAGATGTGGCTACAAAATGATGGGTGTCCAGCACATTACGCTGTTCGTGTCAGGGAACATTTAAATAATACTTATCCAGATAGATGGATAGGGCGATTGGGGCCAATTTTATGGCCTCCACGTTCGCCAGACCTGAACCCCTTGGACTTCTTTTACTGGGGCTGTATAAAAGAAAAAGTATACAGTGAAACAATAAGTTCTGTAGAAGAGTTGCGTGCGCGCATTCAAGTAGCAGCGAGAAAAATTGAAAAAGCCGGTTATGTGCGCCGGATTAAGCGATCGTTTATTAGGCGATGTAGAGCGTGCATAGCTGCCGGCGGAGGACACTTCGAACATTTAGTTTAAGTTGTTGAATAAATATTTTTACGTACTAAAACAACCTAGTTTTCTTTTGAATATCCTTAATAGTGACCCCATAGTGTTTGTGTAAAGAATCTTGGCAGAAATAAATCATTCTGACGAAGTTTTATAACCATTTACAACATTACATGAAAAAAATATTTTCTCACCTTGATATTGATCTCGCTCATGTAGCTTAATATTACTTGTGAAGTATGCATTGTTATACCTTTTTAGAATCTACACATACTAGATAATTTATTAAGATCATGGGCAGCTATAGCGCCGTACTTTTTTTTTACACAGTAAATGATCAAAAGTTGACCCTAAGTAAAACAAAAACATAAAAAATCTTAAAATGACAATTTTGAAAATGACCAACGTTAGAAACGCCTAAAACAGTACTAAAACTAAATAATACACATCTTCAAGACTATAATACAAAAAAAATGACACAGAAATACCTAAATTTAACGAAATGGCAACGGAATGAATGCAAAGAGTAGCGAAATTTATAAAAAAACATAAAAGTCTACGCCATTTCCATGCGGTTAGAAACCCTGGCAAAAAGATACGATTTTCTAATAGTCTCATAGCCGGACCAACTCCAGTTTACGACTTATCCATTATTTACGACAGACCCTGTATATTGAACTACTATTTATATGTCCCGAATAGATCAATCCAACATTAACTACTTGTATTATTCGATTTAACGTATAAACAGCGGAGCGAACAGTATAGCGAAAAGTAGGTAGTTGTTACTCGAAGAGAATACACATACACATAGGTATGTAATACAATTGTAAAAATACACGAAGGTACCTTATTTCTCCGTTTTGTTAACCAAATATTTTTGTTAGGAATCCGGTGTAATGACCTCATGGGTCATTCTTTCATTGTACATGTATGGTACTTTCCAGATGATCTCTAACTCCATGAGCTACATAAATAAAAACAAACAACCCACGTTAGCTACGGTTTCGTGGGCTTACAAATACGTGAACAGTTTTCATTGTTTCTGGGTTAAGAACGTGGCGATATTTGCACTGAGACCCTTTAGTGCAAATACCCCACACATAGTCCCTACACGTTCCATCTTGTTGGTCAGTCGCAGATGAAGTGCTACAATTCCTGATCCTTGGATCCGATGGCGGCGCTGTCTGTGAAGACGGCTGGCCATTATGTTCGTTATTTCTGTTCATAAGGACCTATGACAATGATTAAAAATAGGTAGTTGTTACTCGAAGAGAATACACATACACATAGGTATGTAATACAATTGTAAAAATACACGAAGGTACCTTATTTCTCCGTTTTGTTAACCAAATACTTTTGTTAGGGATCCGGTGTAATGACCTCATGGGTCATTCTTTCATTGTACATGTATGGTACTTTCCAGATGATCTCTAACTCCATGAGCTACATAAATAAAAAACAAACAACCCACGTTAGCTACGGTTTCATAGGCTTACAAATACGTGAACAGTTTTCATTGTTTCTGGGTTAAGAACGTGGCGATATTTGCACTGAGACCCTTTAGTGCAAATACCCCACACATAGTCCCTACACGTTCCATCTTGTTGGTCAGTCGCAGATGAAGCGCTACAATTTCTGATCCTTGGATCCGATGGCGGCGCTGTCTGTGAAGACGGCTGGCCATTATGTTCGTTATTTCTGTTCATAAGGACCTTTTTTTTTTTTTTTTTTTTACGTGTGGAAACCCCCTCGGGCCGTCACCCCGCCGGGGTTTGCGGCGGGGCGGTGTGTCGGAATCGAACCGACTAAAACCACACGGTGTGCCAACTCTGCGCCTGAGAAGGGAGGGGTCCGGGAATCGCTGATATTAAGACGACCGGACCCCTCCCAGCGCCTGCCCGCACTGAAGCGGGCACCCTCTGCTGGTAATGATAATCTCAATTTAGGCGACGCACGGCACACGCGTACGTCGCCCCCTCGCGGTTGGCCTGTAATGCGGATGGAGGGGAAAACCCATCCCGTCCATCCGCGGCCACACTCAGGGCGGCATGAGGCGCTGATAGGCGCGCCTCCGCCGCCCCGTGCGCCGGCGGCGGATCGGGTCCGAGTGGATATCGTCCTCCCGGGCCTTCTCCGCCGCCTCCTTCTGCGAAATTACTTCTTCGCAGAAGGTCGCGACCGCGGTAAAACTGCTGTCGCTACCGGCCATGGACAGTACGACGGCCGGTAGCGACAGATCCCCTCCGATGACTGCAGTGAGGGCCCGGCGCTGATCCGCCCAAGCGGGGCAGATCTCCAGCGTATGCTGGGCCGAGTCCTCACTGCAGTCGCAGTGGTGGCAGGCGGGACTCAATTCCCTCCTAGCGACCGAGTGCAGGTACTTTCCGAAGCAACCATGCCCGGAAAGCACCTGCGTCAGCCGGAAGGAAAGGGTCCCGTGCTGCCGCCCTGCCCACTCGAGGATGACCGGCTGGAGCGCCTCCACGGTGGCAAAGCCAGCGCGTGGAGCCTCCAGCCGGGAAGACCAACGAGCCATCGTGGCTCGGCGAGCGGCTTCACGCCATTCGCGTACCTCTTCGGGCGGAGCACGATACCCGTACCCCGCCCGATATTCAGCCGCTCGCCGATAAACTTCGGCGAGCACTTCCGCCTCCAAATCCCACGGGGGTGTTCCGGCCAAGGCGCACGCCGCCTCGGTGGACACCGTGCGGTATCCGCGTATGGCTCTGACCGCCAATACCCTCTGAGGCCGCCAAAGGCGTGCCTTATTCTGGGCGGTCAGAGCCTCCACCCACACCGGTGCACCATATAGTGCCATCGACCGGACCACCCCCGTGAAGAGGTTCCTTGTAGCGACGCTGGCTCCACCCAAGTTGGGCAAAAGACGCCCAAGGGCGGAGGCAGCGTCGACCAGCCTTGGACAAAGCTGTCGGAAGTGCTCGTCGAAGAGCCACCTACCGTCGAGGATCAGGCCCAGATACCTCATCTGGGCCCGAACCGGTACGAGGACCGAGTTGACTTCGATGGAGGCGCCGGGGGGTGGACCACGACGGGGCCCATGAAATAATAGGGCCTCCGTCTTATCCAGGGCCACCCGCAAGCCCAGCGCCTCGATGCGCCCAACCACCAGAGAAACACCCCTGGTGGCCAGGCGCGCCGCCTCTTGGAAATTGGCCCCCCGGGCTGTGACAAGTGTGTCATCGGCGTAACAAATTACGCCCAGCCCGGGGGGCAGACGACTACGAAGGACCCAGTCGTACCCCACGTTCCACAGGAGTGGTCCAAGGACAGACCCCTGTGGAACGCCGCACGACATGGGTCGCCGTCTCAAGACGCCATCTCGGTCCTCGTTAACGACGGTACGCTCCTCTAAATAGTCTGCCACCAGCCGCCTCAGGTACTCTGGCACCCCATGATACTGGAGTGCTTCCCTGATGCAGCTGAATGGCAGACTATTAAAGGCGTTGGCGATGTCCAGGGACACCGCCAACACCACGCCGCCACAGCCAACCGCCTCTTCGGTCACGGCCCTAAGGCGCATCACGGCATCGACCGTCGAACGCCCCTCTCGGAACCCGAATTGGGCGTCCGACAGGTCGGGCCCTACCTCGCTGAGATGCTGGACGATGCGGGCAGAGAGAATCCTCTCGAACAATTTGCCCGCCTCGTCCAGCAACACGATGGGCCTATAGGCCGCGACCGAATCAGCTGGCCGTCCCGGCTTCGGCAACAGGACCAGCTTCCCACATTTCCAGCACTCAGGGAAGCGTCCGGACGCCAGGCTGGCGTCCAAAACCTCCCTGAGGCGGTCCGACATATGGTCGAGGGCTCGGGCCATCACTCGGGGTGGTACCCCGTCCGGCCCGGGGGCGGTGTTCTTGGAACGGATCCGAAGAACAGCCGCCCCAACCTCCGATTCCCTAACGGGCGGAATATCGTCCTCTCGGCCCCCGTCGTCTCTGGCCACTGAATAGGCCATCGACGGGGGCGTGTGCTCCGCCCGCTGCGGGAAAAGGCCCTCGACCACCTGCTGCAGGAAGCTGGGCTGGAGAGTCTCGGTAAGGGGGGGGCCCGCCGTGCGGAGCTTTTGTCGCACTGCACGATATGGGCGACCCCAGGGGTCACGATCGAGACTCTCCAGCATCTCCTTTCTTTTTGCCTCTTTGGCGCGGCAAATGGCCAGCTTCAGAGTTTTCCGCGCTTCGCGGTACTCCTCATGAAGCCGGCCCTCCTCCCCGTCTACGCGGTGGCGTCGCCGCCGGCATCGGGTGTAGGACCTCCGGGCACGAGTACAGGCCGCACGGAGGTCCGCCAACTCCTGGGACCACCAGTAGACCCCGTTCCGTGAAGGTCGACAACCCCGAACTCGGGGCATGGCCGCATCGCAGACCTGCGTAATCGCAGTGCGAAAGCGGCCAGCCCCCATGTCGACCTCCTCGGCCGGGGCCCGCGGAGACAGCCAAGACTGAACTATGGCCGCCTCCTCTAGCAGGTCCCTGTCGAGTTTGGCAACTGCCCACCGCGGAAAGCGGGAGGTATGCCGCGCCACGTGACCCCTATTGGGGCCCTGGGACCGGGAGAGCTCGAATCGGATATACAAATGGTCCGAGAGCGTCTCAACCTCATCCAGGACACACCAGTTCCTTACTCGTGCGGCAACAGCAGGGGTAGCGAACGAAAGGTCCACTATCGACCCCCCCCGCTGTCGCACGCACGTGTTGGTGGCGCCTCTGTTCAGCAAACAGAGGCCCACCGAAGCCGCCCACTCCACCACGGCATCGCCCCTGGCGTCCGTCGCTGGGGAACCCCACGCAATGGATTTTGCGTTGAAGTCCCCCAGCACGAGGACGTGCCCAGACGCTAGTCGCCGCATCGAGGTCTCCAAGTTGTTAAGGAAGACCTCGAAGTCGCTCAAACTCCGGTTGGGGGAGAAGTAAACACCGTAAACAGTTATTCCCCCCCACTCGGCGGCCACATATCCAGAGCCCTTGTCTCTAAGCGACAAGGGCGGGGAACGAGCCGCCGAGGAGCCGACGACTGCCACGGAGCCGTCCCGGTCACCCATCCAGTTTGGACGGGGAGGGACGTAATAGGGCTCCGCGACTACGGCAACACCTATCGACCACTGCGCCATGGTTTGCAGGAAGAGATCCTGCGCCGCGGCGCAGTGGTTGAGGTTCGTCTGGACAAGGAGGTTGGAGACTTGATCCATTTACTGGATCGTCTCTACAACCTCCTCCATGGGCGACGACGTGGTCGCACGAACGACGTCGGAGGCAGCCTGGGTCGACAGGCTAGCCCCCGACGTCTGCCGAGAAGCTCGGGGAGGCTTGCAGCCCCCCTGCCCCATCTGGTGATTGGCGGGCTTGTTGCCCGCCGCACACACGGGGCAGTGGGGGGCGGCAGAGCATTCTGCCGCCTTGTGCCCCGGTCGACCGCAGCGGAAGCAAAGTCCGCTGCAGTCAAAGCAGCTTTGGCACTTGGTGCGAGTGTGTCCCGCAGCGAGGCATTTAAAACACCTCATCGGTCTCGCCGCCAGGACTGTGATCCTGGCGCTCACGAAACCGATGAGGATCCCGCCTGCATCGGCCAAAATTTTGGCCGACGCCACGGGACAGCTGACCCACACCGCACCAAGGCCTCCCGGACCGGGGCGGATGGTGCCGACCCTGACGCTGTCCGCACCGCAACCCGCCTTCTCACTGATTACGGCGCGGACGTCGTCGGTCGTGACCGAGTCGTCCAGGCCCGAAATGCGCAGCTCTGCGCACTTTGTGGGCCTGGCGATCCTCACACCATCCGTGGCTGCGAAGACGTCCCTCAACTTCTCGGCAACGGTGTCCGCCTTTTTTGCGCCATCGGCCCCAGGGAATTCGAGAACTCGAGCTCCCGTTTGGGCCTTGCGCAGGCGGACACCGGCCGTTTCAAAATCTCCGGCGAGACTGTCCCGGGCCTTCTTAAAGAAGGCCGCGTAGGACAGCCCGCCGGATGTCGCCTCCGGTGACAGGGTCACCACTACAGCCGCGGTTTTCGGCGGCTGCAGTTTCCGCGGCTTGTGGCTCTTTGGGGTGGCCCCTGCCACCGGTGGCCGGGGGCCAGAGGCTGCCTGTCGGGCAGCCTTTCTGGCCCGCTTTCTCGCCTTCTTCGACTTTGCCCCTCCGACTACCTGTCAACCCTCATTGGAGGGGGCAGATGTAGAGGGGCCAGGCAGAGGTGTTGGAGTGGGGGGCATAGGTGTTGCAGCTTTTGCTGCCGCCCTCGGCCCCGTCCTCGGCGCAGCCGTCTTGGCCGGAGCCGGAGCCCTGGCCACCAGCCCTCGAGCAGCCGCAGGGGCCGGCGCTGTTCTCGTCGTCGACGCGTAAGACACGCGACCCCCCACCACAGGGAGAGGGGTCGGCATCGACGACGCGGCCGTCCGCTTTGGTGTTGCAAGCGGCGGCCGCATGATAGGGGCCGCAGGCAGCCTCGCCTCCAGGCCGGCCGTACGACCCTCTATCATTCGCCAGCACGCGTCGAGGATGGCAGCCAGCTGGGCGTCCGTAATCCCAGTGCCGGCAGGGGACGGCCGCGGCGCAGATGGGGCCTGCTGGGCGTCAGTTATCCCGGTGCCGGCAGGGGATGGCTGCGATGTAGACGGGGCCCGCTGGGGCGTAGACGCGGCCCGCTGGGATGAAGACGGGGCCGGGGCCCCCCGCTCCGCTTGGAACTGGGCGAACTGAGCGGAGAGCTCAGCGACCTGCCCCGCCAGACGGTCGTTGGCCGATTGAAGGCGACCCACGTCCCCAATGAGGGTGTCCACGACCCCCGCCAAAGCGGAAGAGGAGTCCTTAAGGGCCCTTACGAAGGAACCCTTAAGGTTTGTGGACTTGGTAGCCACCTTGTGGATGATGGCCACCGCCGCGTCCGCTCTCTCCTGCAGAGAGGCCAGTGATTGGGGCGCTGAATCCCCCTCCACCGGCCCGATCTGGAGCATGAGACCGGACATCTCCTCCTCCGCCTGATATTCGCCGTCGGCCCTGGCTCGCCTGTATGATTCCGCCTTGCTAAAGGCGGAACCTGACGAAGCCGAGGCTAGGGTGCGAGATCTTCCCCTCTGGCCGCTCCCAATTTTAGGTGGCGGCAACATCTCCTGGGACGTGTCGCTTTCGCCGCCGTCCCTGAAGAGGCCGCGCTTGCGGGTCTCCGAAGCCTCCGTCTCCATCAGCTCCAGTGCGTCCACAATCGCACTGGAGCTACCACTCGCACCAGAAGTGGCGGACCTGGAGCGCGTGCGCTCCGAAGTTCTTCGGCTCCCAGCAGTCAGATGTCTGGCTTCTGGGAGCCCCACCGAAATGGGAGTTCCGGACCGGACGTCCTCCTCGGCAGACGATTGCTCGTCTGCCTTTCGGAACTGCCCCTTGGCATTCCTCCTTTCCTTCCTATCCCTCTTCTTCTCAGATCCGGTTGGCATAGCATTAGTCGTTGTGATATTATCAGTCCTTGTTTCTTGTAAATTTGTTTCAATATCCATAATTAAACCCACGAGTTGGGGAGAACAAAGAGTCGACCCGGGCAGAGATCCCCAATACCCGGGCAAGCCTATGTACTGTGGAGGTCGGCCGGTATCCACAGGTTTTTTACGACTTAGCTGTCGGGTGTTATAGACTATCCTTGTCATGGGCCGGCCAATCAAGGCAAGCCCTCCGGCCATCAGGTTCTCAGCGTACCCTCTTGGAGCCACCAGTCAGGTCGTTGTTGAGCCCCTAATGGTTACGGAATGCGAGAGGGTGGCTAGCCCTCTCTCACAGACGGCAAAGCACTCAAGTGCCAGCCTATCTGATCTACTCGCTCTCCATCACGCCCTCTGCTAAAGCAGAGGGACGCTTGGAGCGCGGCACGACGCTGGAGCGTCATGCCCTTCGCGGCAGTCTCAACAGACTCCGTCTTTGATCCCATTTAGTCTGGAGTCTCACCCTGGGCCAATCCGGCATGAGTAGCTCTACCCGGCACAGCCCCAGAGATCATTGACCCACGCAAGCCCCACCACGACGACAACGTAGGGATACATTGGGGGGTGTTCATAAGGACCTATGACAACGAATAAAAGTAGGTAGTTGTTACTCGAAGAGAATACACATACACATAGGTATGTAATACAATTGTAAAAATACACGAAGGTACCTTATTTCTCCGTTTTGTTAACCAAATATTTTTGTTAGGAATCCGGTGTAATGACCTCATGGGTCATTCTTTCATTGTACATGTATGGTACTTTCCAGATGATCTCTAACTCCATGAGCTACATAAATAAAAAACAAACAACCCACGTTAGCTACGGTTTCGTGGGCTTACAAATAAGTGAATAGTTTTCATTGTTTCTGGGTTAAGAACGTGGCGATATTTGCACTGAGACCCTTTAGTGCAAATACCCCACACATAGTCCCTACACGTTCCATCTTGTTGGTCAGTCGCAGATGAAGTGCTACAATTCCTGATCCTTGGATCCGATGGCGGCGCTGTCTGTGAAGACGGCTGGCCATTATGTTCGTTATTTCTGTTCATAAGGACCTATGACAATGATTAAAAATAGGTAGTTGTTACTCGAAGAGAATACACATACACATAGGTATGTAATACAATTGTAAAAATACACGAAGGTACCTTATTTCTCCGTTTTGTTAACCAAATATTTTTGTTAGGAATCCGGTGTAATGACCTCATGGGTCATTCTTTCATTGTACATGTATGGTACTTTCCAGATGATCTCTAACTCCATGAGCTACATAAATAAAAAACAAACCACCCACGTTAGCTACGGTTTCGTTGGCTTACAAATACTATATAACTATCCTCTGGGCATGGCCTTCGTGACAACGCGTCTGCGTTCCCGTGAGACTTTCCACTACGGCGTAATGTGTCGAAGTCGAATTGCTGGAGTTGTTCTATTCACCTGGCCAATTGACCTTCTGGGTTCTGAATTGCAGGAGCCACTTCACTGCCGCGTGATCGGTGCACAGTAAAAATTGTCTGCCGAAGAAATATTTGTTGAAGTGCTGTAGGAATTTCACTACAGCCAAGAGTTCTCTTATTATCACACAGTAGTTTCTTTCCGATCTTGATAGTGACTTGCTGAAGTACGCAAGTACGACTTCTCTTTCGCCCTGTTTCTGTGACAACACTCCACTCATTCTACTGTAGCAATAGATACACGTAGACAAGCAAATATTTTATTTGTCAGATAGATCTGACAAATAAAATAGACAATAGGACAAACAGACACCGCTTGCACAACAGTACCACGATCATTAAGGGGGTTAACGCACGTTTGCTTGTTTTGAAGAATCTTCCCCATCATTCATCTTTTTAATCACAAAATTTGATTCTTCTTCAAAGAACGGTAGTTCAGTTTTTTTTTTTTTTTTTTGCCGTGGGGAATGCATTTACGCACTTCGCTTGCCCACCGCGGGGGCGATGGGTTCGCTTCGTGTGGGACTCCTGGCCTCCGAGAGAGGAGGCCAGACTACCCACTAAACCCCACGGTTTTCCTCCTCACCTAGTACCGAGCCACGGGATAGGATGCTCACCGTGACTCGGCTAGGGATGCCCTTTCGGGCCCACCTCGGGGGGGGGGGCAGATCGCTCCGGCCCCCCACTCCCACGTTGGTATGCGCCCCCGAGAAACAACAGGGGCGCATTCCGCCACACCGCCAAGGGCGGCAGGTCCCCCGACCCGCCGCCCATGACCACTCTCGTTCGGGGCCGCGGGCGACTCCCTGTCCCCGTCGGCCCCTCGCTAGGGGCCCGCTGGGCGGGAGAGCGAGCGAGGCCAGCTCAATCCCGGTCCCACAGGCCTCTCCTTGACCGTCACCACCTCGCCCTCGCTACTGAACGAGGCGATGACGGCCCAGCTACTTTCCCTTAGTCGCCTTTTACGACACCCACGAGAGGAGATGGGGTGGAGCTATTCTATGCCGGTTCCACACGGCGGAGGCCGCGGGCGACTCCCCGTCGCCGTTGACCCCCCGCTGGGGACCCGCAGGGCGAGAGAGCGAGGCCAGCTCAATCCCGGTCCCGCAGGCCTCTCCTTGACCGTCACCACCTCGCCCTCGCTACTGAACGAGGCGATGACGGCCCAGCTACTTTTCCTTAGTCGCCTTTTACGACACCCACGGGAGGAGATGGGGTGGAGCTATTCTATGCCGGCTCCACACGGCGGAACCGGCTCCACACGGCGGGCGGTAGTTCAGTTAAGCACTGATTCAATTTATGTGCTAGATCATAACCGGCGTGTTTCAGTAGTTGCGAGGGCAAAAGTATGTTGAATTTTAAATTATAAATATTTTCTTCAGCAAAACGTTCTCTCATGTCAGTCGTAACATGGTCTAGTGTTGGAATAAAAAACAGTTCTTTTTTAATATGTCATAGCATCATCATTATGATCACAGTTTTCCCTGTGAGGGACGACGGTATAAGATACCGCCGCGGATGATGTGTTGTCCGCGCGTGCAGATAAGGTTGACTCTGGGCCGAAAATGTTATATACGTTCTCCCCCATTGCCCCCCTACAAATATAACAATATGGAATCTATGTGCATTTAAATTTTGTCGGTTGCGAGCTTAACAGCAGCTAATTGTTGTCTGCCACTTAGTCGCTTTTGGGCATATGTTTTTTCTACGGATCGACCGTACTCTGCGTTCTAATAGGTCTCGTTAGATGCGCCGGTGGAATAGAACTTGGTTTCTGTGAGTTGCTGCTATCATTCCGAAACATTTCTATGAAAGAGTGTTAGTCCATTCCGGCTTTTTTTTCAAAAGCCTTGGTACGCAATCCTTCCACAATGTTGCTACACCCTCAACACCAGAGGCGTTACAAGTGCGTGCCGGCAGGCCTTTTAGCGGACCGTCGGACCGAACCCGAATTGGGCGTCCGACAGGTCGGGGCCCACCTCGCTAAGGAGCCGGACGAGGCGGGCAAATTGTTCGAGAGGATTCTCTCTGCACACGATGGGCCTATAGGCCGCGACCGAATCGGCTGGCCGTCCCGGTTTCGCCAACAGGACCAGCTTCCCACATTTCCAGCACTCAGGGAAGCGTCCGGACGCCAGGCTAGCGTCCAAAACCTCCCTGAGGCGGTCCGACATATGGTCGAAGGCTCGGGCCATCACTCGGGGTGGTACCCCGTCAGGCCCGGGGGCGGTGTTCTTGGAACGGATCCGTAGAACAGCCGCCCCAACCTCCGATTCCCTAACGGGCGGCACCTCACTCCCTCCGTCCCCGTCGTCTCTGGCCGCAACGGCCATCGACGGGGGCGTGTGCTCCGCCCGCTGCGGGAAAAGGCCCTTGAGTCGTGGGGCACCCATCTATCAAGCTTTTTTACCTTGCCAATTTGTCGCAAATGGATCAATATTGTTTTGATGCTTACATTAAAAGCTGCTGCTAGCTCAGCTGTAGATTGAGTTTCGTCAGCTTCCACAATCGCCTTTAATTCATTATTGTTAACCAAAGTCTCCGGACGACCACGAGCTTCATTTTTCAAGTCAAAATTTCCAGAACGGAACCGGGAAAACCAATAAAGGGTTGTGCGTTCTGTTATATATATATAAGATCAGGTTTTCTTATAAAGCACAACACAATGTGATTCATCTAAAACAGAGTTTTATTTATTAAATACAAATCAGTTTTACATTAAATATGACAAATAAGAAGGTACTAAAAAAATTACCAACCTAAAACAGAGAATCGACAATTAAATGTTCATGCCTTACTCTTTTATACTACAAATCTTTTAATCTTCTTTTGCACAATAAATCTAAGCAAATTCACAATTATAACTTGAACACAACACACATAAATATTAAAGAATCTCCATCTTCCTTATAGCTGTACTAATGCCAACTTGTAATGTCAATGTCACTGTCAACGTCACAAAGCTTACATCACCCCCCTTCGTAAAGCAAATTTTTCCAACTTAAGTTAAGTAAAATTTGACTACAAAATTTAATCATCAATAAGCACAGGAATGAGCTTTGTGACATGATATGGTCCAAGCGATCTTGAACCACGACCAGTATTTATCTTAAAAACAGAATCTGATATTTTTTCTTCAATTAAACAGGGACCCATTCTAATTTCATCCATCTTTTTCTTGTTTAATTTGTTTCCATAATCAACATATACCTTATCTCCTTTTTTAAAATCATGTTGTAATTTATCCTTGGCAAAAATTTTTTTATTATATTCATGCGATTTTATTGACCTTTGGAGTGCTATTTTCCTGTCTTCTTCCAAACTTTTAGTTAATAAATGTTTTCCTTTTAATTCCTTTGGTAGCAAGTCTGTGGACTCGCCAGATAGCAAGTATTTAGGAGTGAATCCCGTTACAGAATGGTTCGTTTCATTGTATCTATTTCTACATTCTTCCGCTAATTTTGACCAATTTTCTTTTCCTTCTGATTCATTCATTTTGCATCTAATTTTGTTCACAATAGTCTGATTTAACCTCTCGTTTAAACCGTTTGAGAATGGTGCATCTACTGCAGTAAGTATTTATTGAATATTTCGGTTCTTAAGGTAATTCTTGAATTCAATCGAATTAAAAGCTGGATATTGATCAGAGAGTAAGATTTCTATTGTTTCTTCTTGAGGGATTTTTTCAATAAGTTTGATAAAGTCTCGAGCATGTTGATTCTTAGAACATAGGATATATGCATACCTCGTGAAGTGGTCTACTAATAAATGTAAGTATCTTTTTGTTGATCTTTGACCCCCAAATCCTCCTATTGTGTCCAGTGATATTATTTGAAAGGGTTTAGTCGCTGGACCTAATTGCGACATAAAGCCATATTTTCTATTTAACCTTGTTTTATTTTTTATGCATATTACACAGTTTTTACATATATATTTAATATTTTCTGATAGATTAGGTGCAGTGTAAAATGGTTTTATTTTAGATTCTATTTGATTTATTCCAGTATGACAATATTTTTCATGGGTCTTTTTTATTATAGTTTTGCTGTAATCTTCACTTAATATTATTTTTTTCCTATTATTATTACTTTTTTTATAATAAATTCCATCTTCTAAAATTATATTTCTTTCAAGTTCTTTTATTTGCGAATTTTGTGCTTGATCATACTTTATGTCTTGAATATCGATAATATTTACCGTTCTTAAGTTATCTTCATTATTTTCATCAATGTCCATTACTGGGTTTCTGCTGAGACAATCTGCTTCTGTATTATTTTTTCCTGGAAAATATTTTATTTCGCAATTATACTGCGACAGGTAAAGTGACATATCGCCCAATTCATCGTCAGGTCTGTTTTTTATATTTAACTTTTCTAGAGGCTTGTGATCTGTGTAGACAGTAAAATGATTTCCAATTAACCAATGTTGCCAAAATTTTATGCTCTCTTTTATGGCTAAACATTCCAAAAATATAGCTTTTTTATTTTTTTGTGATACATTTAATTTTTTTGAAAAATATGCTACTGGCTTTTCTTCACCAGTGCGCTGAATTTGTTTCAAAACTGCTCCTATTCCTATGCCACTGGCGTCTGTATAAATTACTATTGGTGCTTGTGGATCATAAATGGCTAGTATTGGTTTGGAACATAAATAGTCTTTAACCTTTTGGAATGCATTCTCACACTGTTTTGTCCAAGTAAATCTCTGATCTTTTCTGAGCAATTGATGTAAAGGATCAAGAACTATAGAGACATTTGGAATGTACTTTCCATAAAAGTTTATTTTCCCTAAAAATTGGCGTATTTGTTTTCTATTTTGAGGAGCAGGAAAATCTTTTATTGATTTCAAATTGTCTTTTAGAGGTGTTATCGTATTCTTTTGTAATATGTGACCTAAGTACTTGACAGAATCACATGCGAACTTACATTTTGTTAATTTTAGCCTAAAACCTTCTTCTTGAATAGCCTCTAGCAATTGCTTTAAATGTGTTATATGTTCAGAAAATGTCTTAGAGAATATTAATATATCATCAATAAAATTCACTGCAAATCCTGACAGACCATTTTTCCTTATAATATTTCCCAAAATCCGTTGAAATATGGCTGGTGCTGTCTTAAGACCAAAGGGTAAACAAGTCCATTGGTAATGACCTTCTTGAGTTACAAAACCAGTTTTATAACGGTCAGTAATTTTCAAAGGGATGGACCAAAAAGCTGAATTTATATCAAGAGTTGTAAAATACTTACAGTTTATTGTTCTTGTTATTAAATCTTCTATGAGAGGAAATGGTTGTGATTGAGGTATTATTATTTTATTTAAATCTCTAAAGTCTATGCATAGTCTGCTTTTTTTTCCTTCGTCCCTTTTAAAAGCTAAAGTAACGGGTGCTGCAAATGGACTGTAAGATTCCTCAATAAATTCATGTTTTAATAGTTGGGAGATTTGATTTTCTATTTCTATCTTGTCTTGGAGTGAACATCTATATGGTCTTTTATAGCAATATTTTTCCACTTGCAAGTCAATACAGGCTTCATGCTTCTTCACTTTTCCAGTATCATATTTATTTTTAGCAAAAATTTCTGTGTAACTATTCAATAATAAGTTTATCTGTTTTCTTTGGTCAGTGTTTAAGTATTCTGTATCTATACTAAATTTGTTTGTATCTATCCCTTCATTAAAGTTTACTTCATATTCTTTTTCTTCTATATTTATTTCCATATTTTTAATCTCTTTATTTTCAATTTTACTATTCGTTTTGAAATTGTGTATTTTCTGTATTTGGATATTTAAATTCTCATCATGAGTCAACCCAAATTTTTGTATTGAATCTAATCCTAGTATTAGATCATACCCAAAATTTTCATTTTCAAAGATAAATGCATTTATTTTAGCCTTCTTGTGTAATAATTCTACATCCAGTGTAATTAAACCTTTAGTTTTACCCCCTCCACTTATTGTTTTTATTTTGTTATGACAATAATTTGGCTTCATATCCGTCACCTGAACTAATCTTGAATTTATTAATGTTATGCGTGAACCGGGGTCATACAGACCCTTAACTTCTAATGTATTATTTAACATCACCGTAGTCTCAATTAGTGGAGGGAATTTAAGTTTTTTGGATCTTCATAACTTAGTTTAACTTGTAATATTGAATTAGAATTAAGTTTTTTTTCATTGGTTGCTTTCATCTCACAGTTATACCAGCAAACATTCTCTGGATGAAATCTATTTAATTTTCCTTTATTCTCACAAATCCTGCATGACGTTTTGTCAGTTCTTTTAATTTCTTGTTTATAGTATTTTTTTCCTGTATTTAAGTTTTTCTTTGTCTCAATTTTCCTTGTTAAACTTTCTAGTCCTCTTATACAGTTAAATAAGTCATTTACTTCTTTAAGACCCTCTCTGTCTATTCTATCCATAATGAAGTTTGGTAGACCAGTGACAATCAAACAAATCAGGGTTTGTGTATCAATTAATTTGTTCATTTCTAGTAACAGTCTCTCTTTTTTCAGAGCATATTCTAACATTGATCCTTGTATATATTTAAAATTCATAGCATACCTTATTGGTGACCAGCTTTTATCAATAAATGTTTCATTTAAACTTTCTTCCATACAGACCAATCTGAATCTATAGTATGTTTTATAATCATTGAGGTGTACCAATCAGTGCAAGCATCTTCTAAAAGTAATCTTAAAATTTCTACTTTTTGTAAATCTGTATCTATTTGTAAACGTGTACATTCACTTTCAAAAGTATCTAACCATTGTTTGACATTTGTTGTATTTCTTGAAAACTTCTCTATTGAAAATTCTGCTACCAATCTTGTCTTATTTTCTGTTTTTCTTAACAATGTTGGTTCCGTTGACGATGATTCATGACTTTGTTCTAATTTTTCAAGTAAAAACCCATCAAATTGTAAGTTATCATCATCTAAATATGTTGATTTCATTTCCTCGGTTAATGTTATCCAAACCTGTCTCTTATCATGCCTTTTCTGGAGAGATTTTTTTATTTTGTTAAATATTTCATGCTTTATTATTTCTTTGTGTAAATGCACTGGTTGATACTCTCTAGGCACCATAAAGGTTTGGTTTTTTGTATCCGTAATAGAGGTTATAGCATAAATATTTGTCTTATTATCATCCAATTTGGCTTTTATAATAAACTCAAATCTTAATTTTTCCATCTTATAGGTTGTTTGTTCCTGCATGTGTTTATAAAAATTGTCGATTTATAAGATCAGGTTTTCTTATAAAGCACAACACAATGTGATTCATCTAAAACAGAGTTTTATTTATTAAATACAAATCAGTTTTACATTAAATATGACAAATAAGAAGGTACTAAAAAAATTACCAACCTAAAACAGAGAATCGACAATTAAATGTTCATGCCTTACTCTTTTTACTACAAAACTTTTAATCTTCTTTTGCACAATAAATCTAAGCAAATTCACAATTATAACTTGAACACAACACACATAAATATTAAAGAATCTCCATCTTCCTTATAGCTGTACTAATGCCAACTTGTAATGTCAATGTCACTGTCAACGTCACAAAGCTTACATATATATATATACATATATGTAATGTATATACTAGTGCATAACGGCCCTATTCTAATCCCTTACACAGTACACCTTTGTTAGTATATCAAGCATTAGCTTGAGACGATAAAGTCAACGCAGTTCAATTCCATCATTCGCGCGTGTGGCACTTGCCTATTTTATTGAATCCTATTTAATTAATTAAAGTGTTCTTCAAATTCAAGTTTATTTCTATCTTTTTTTTAAAAAACCCTAATTCGAATATCGTCATAACAGTTTTGGTGGCAGCGGTGGGATACCGAAAGTGAAGGTATCCCTGGGACGTCTCCTTCAGGACTCAATTTATTCAACAAAAGTGTCAAAAGTGCTAAAACGAACTCATAATATTCATAATCCATTTATAATATCAAAAGTGTATCCTAAAATCCAATTCAAAGTCTATACCGTGGGTTTATATAGGATCTATATAGTGATCTTGTTCCTGCTTTGTTCCTGAAAGAAAAAGCTCTAATTCAAAGTAAAGAAGTGGTTATGTTCCAGTATATTTTCTACGTGTTCCTGTAAGTCTTAACAACATTATATTTTATTACAAAAGTGCGGCTCAACCCTGATGATTTTCTTAAAACGAGTGTGTGAAGTTAGTGAGTGAAAAAAAAAAAAAATTAAAATTTAAGAAGTGTTCTATTTCGTATAATTAATCAAAACCTATTGTAATAAATTTTATACAACTCTCCTATTGTAACTCTCTCACAGATATTGTTATTGTTAACTAGTTCTCAGAATTTATCAACAAGACATTCGATATCCATACAATCACTCTTTGTTTAGACCTTACTGAAACGAACTTAGTGGCCGTCTATTATCGTTACCGTTATTAATCGTATTCAATCTCTGCTTTTTGTTTATTTTAATATATCAAAATGACTCCTAAACTAGAAGAAATCGTTCAAATTGGAATATTATTTAAATTCATTAAACCATTCGACGGCACACGAGAAAAATTAAATTCATTTTTAAGTAATTGTGACAATGCTATTAATTTAGCTTCCGACGCCCAAAAACCAATATTGTTAAAATTCATTTTATCACAATTGGAAAACAAGGCTGAAGTAGTTTGCTCCATCAAAGAATTTGACTCTTGGGATCAGTTAAGTAGCTTCCTTAAAATACAGTTTGGTGAAAGAAAACATTACGCTCATCTCATGACTGAGTTACGGGATTGCCAACAACTAAACGAACCGGTTAATCAATTCGCATTACGTTTAGAAACTTGTCTTTCAAAGCTTCTAACAGAAATAACTTTATCCAATAAAAAGAAATCCGAATTAGTTGGTCGTATAGCGGCTATGGAAGACTTAGCCCTCCACACGTTTTTGGTTGGCCTTAAGCCCGAAATTTCTAATTTAGTCCGTTGTAGAAATCCATCCACCCTTAATGACGCTATCAACTTCGCAGTGTCAGAGGAGAAAATTCTTAACTCTTATAATAAACGTAATTCCACAAACTCCACATCTTATCGCACTAATTTTAAACCTCAGAATCCTTCTCGTCCTTTTATTCCAAACGCAAATTTTAAGCCACAAATGCTTAGACATTATGATCAAAATAATCAAAATGTATTCTGTCGTTATTGTAAAAATCAAGGTCATACCATTGAAACTTGTAGAAAACGTGAATACAATAATAATCGATTCAAAGTTAACCCCTCAACTCAATTCGAAAAACCACCTTATAAAGAGAATTTTAAGCCTAAGCCCGCTCGCGTCAATTGTGTTGTCAGTGAAGATGATTATTATAATACAGAGCCACAACCACCGATGAGTTGAAATAATACTCAAAATCATGAAAACTATAATTTAAACGAATAATGGGCTCACGGAGGTGTCTCGTGAGACCCAAATCACATCCTCTCAATAAATCCTACCATATCAACGACACCCATCCTTCTAAATCCAAGGACCACACGGGTAACCAGCCCCAAACAAGTGTCAATCCTTCTAAATCCAAGGACCACACGGGTAACCAGCCCCAAACAAGTGTCCATCCTTCTAAATCCAAGGACCACACGGGTAACCAGCCCCAAACAAGTGTCCATCCTTCTAACTCCCAGGACCACACGGGTAACCAGCCCCAAACAAGTGTCCATCCTTCTAAATCCAAGGACCACACGGGTAACCAGCCCCAAACAAGTGTCCATCCTTCTAACTCCCAGGACCACACGGGTAACCAGCCCCAAATAAGAGCCCAGACTCATTCAACTACTGTTAAAATTGCAGATAACAATTTATGCATAACAAATAAAGTGTATGAAATATCCTTTAAAGATAATATATCCTTACCTCATGTCTCTATGCAAACACCCATTTCTAATAAACCACTAACCTTACTCGTAGACACTGGATCTTCAGTATGTCTACTCCAGAAGGCTTCTATTCAATCATACTCCGACCTGAAATTAGACGACAATATAATAAAACTAAAAGGCATAGATAGTCGCGAAGAAGCCGTATCTACCCTTGGTAGTTTCAACATGAACCTAATATTTAATAAAGAATCAATATCCTATCAATTTCACGTAGTAGAATCAATAGATTTTCTTTATGACGGTATCATAGGAAATGATTTACTTACCCATTATCAATGCTCTGTGGATTACAATCGCCAAATACTTAACCTAGGAGTAAATAAAATTAAATTAAATCTAACTCATCCAATCTATAAAATACCACCCCGTTCTGAAATCATTGTGGAATGTTCAGTCACTAATCCCGAACTAAAAGAAGGTCTTATTCTTGATCAACACATAAATGATACTTTGCTTATCGCGAATTGTTTGACTAAAGTTAAAAGGAATAATCGAATAAATCTTACAGTCTTAAATACCTCTGAAAATCCTGTCTCTCTGAATTCGAATCTCCAACTCACCTTACATCCCATTGACTATGAAGCCTGTCTATCAAATTATACTAATCGTAATCAAACATGTATTAGTAGAACTAATGAAGTCCTTAACCTTCTGCGAGTCTCACACTTAAATTCTGAAGAAAATGAAGCTCTTTATGATGTGTGCTCAAAATATTCTGACATATTTCATTTACCTAATGAGCTACTTACCTCAACCGATGCTATTCAACACGAAATCCGCACGTCTTCTGATCCACCTGTTAATGTCAAATCCTACCGTTTCCCAGAAATACATAAGCAAGAAGTTAGTTCTCAAATAAATAAAATGATAGATCAGAACATTATCAAACCTTCCTTATCTCCCTGGTCTTCTCCAATATGGATTGTTCCCAAAAAGATCGATGCCTCGGGCCAAAAGAAATGGCGCATAGTCATCGACTATAGAAAATTGAATGACATAACAATTGGTGAAATCTATCCCATCCCTAATATTGTCGAAATTCTAGATCAGTTAGGTAACTCAAAATACTTCTCAACTCTTGATCTTGCTTCTGGTTTCCATCAGATCAAAATGGCTCCACAAGACGCCTGCAAAACTGCCTTCAGTGTTCCCCAAGGACATTTCGAATTTACTCGAATGCCATTTGGTTTAAAAAATGCGCCAGCAACTTTCCAACGTCTTATGAACAATGTCCTTACAGGCATTCAAGGCGAAAGATGCTTTGTATATCTAGATGATATTGTTGTTTATTCACATGATTTAAATCGTCACATCCAGAATCTAACAGCTGTCTTTCAACAGCTTCGTAGTTTTAATTTGAAACTGCAGCCCGATAAATGTGAATTTTTAAGAAAAGAAGTAGGCTATTTAGGGCATATTATAACAGAAAATGGTCTAAAGCCTGATCCAAATAAAGTTAAATCCGTTCAAAATTTCCCTATACCAAAGTGCCCGAAGGATATCAAATCATTTCTAGGTCTTATATCTTACTATAGACGTTTTATTCCTGAATTTTCAAAATTATCTAAACCACTTTCAAATCTCCTAAAGAAAAATGTTCCATTCGTCTGGACTAATGAACAACAGTTGGCTTTCGAAATGCTCAAAGATAAATTGATTACCGCTCCAGTTCTCATCTATCCAGATTTCACAAAATGTTTTAACCTTACTTGTGATGCAAGTAACTACGCAATCTCTGCTGTCTTATCTCAAGGCCCAGTGGGAAAAGATCATCCTGTGGCCTATGCATCCAGAACATTAAATAAATGCGAAATCAATTATAGCACAACAGAAAAAGAACTGTTGGCTATAGTATGGGGATGTAAAACCTTCAGACCATACGTATTTGGTCGCAAATTTATTATCATAACCGACCATCGTCCTTTAAAATGGCTCTTTAATCACACTGACCCGAGTAGTAAACTGCAACGGTGGCGTCTTCAACTTCAAGAATTCGAATACGAAATCGTTTACCGAAAAGGTAAGTTAAATTCAGCAGCTGATGCGCTCTCTCGATATCCCGTTAATCCTACATATCCTGTGAACTTACCTGATACTGAACTAATAGATCTAGGTCCGCTGGATATTAGTCCTTTCAATCCTTTAAATATTCCAAATCCAATAAACTTACCAGATCCTCTTCTTCCTACAGAGCAACAACCAAACTGTGATATTCCTAGTCCTTCTCCAGAAGCCTCAAATGAAAACTCAAATCCTGAAAGAGAAAATGTACCACAACCTTCTGTAGATCAGTTTCCCGAAACATATTCCCCAAATCCAAACTCATCTAACACTTCAGATACTTATTCAAAGTTTCTGAAAATTCCTTCGACGGTAACATATGACACAATAATTTCTGAGCACAATGATAATTTGCTCAAAAGTCAAAACAAAATTCTGGTAATCCCTACATCGCTTGATCTAGATGAATCCATTCCCTACGTCCAAGAAATCCTATCGAATTCAGCAGATTGCGAATCCTTTATGAACTCCGAGAGAACTTTACTCTTCTTTAAATCGTTGTTGATAGCTGATAAAACCTACTACTTCTTATTCACTAAAGTACATCACTTTGATAACTGTTCCTATAGTGATATTTTCGAATCTTTAAAGATCTTACGGAATCATCTTATATCTCTAAATGAAGCTATAGATAAAATTAGTATTACGGATTTCAAAAATCCGTTTGATAAACATGCTTATATCAAAATCTATAATATGGTAGCTTATCTCTTTCACAATACCTCAATTCAAATTCAAATTTATCGTAATAAAATATATTATCCTAGTCCTTCAGAAGTTCAAAAAAATCCTACGCAAAAATCACGATATTCCTGTCGCTGGGCACCTTGGTGCAAATAGAATGTTTAACAAAATTCGAAAAGGTCAGAAATAGAAGATTATGTCAAAAAGTGTAATTCTTGTCAAACAAATAAAGCTCTTAGGAAAATTAACCGGGCACCCATGCAAATAACTAGTACTTCCACTGCTCCCTTTGAAAGAATGTCTCTTGATATAGTTGGCCCTCTTCCTGAATCCGGTATAGCTAAACTTAAATATATTCTTACCCTCCAAGATGATCTAACTAAATACTCAGTGGCATATCCAATTCAAAGTATTACCGCTGAAGAAACCAGCGACTGCCTAATCCACTTTGTTTCCTTGTTTGGTATCCCAAAAACTATTCTTACTGATCAGGGCACAAATTTCACAGCAGCGCTATTTAAAGAAACCTGTAAATTCCTAAAGATCAAACAGCTCTGGTCATCTCCATACCATCCGCAAACACAAGGCGCTCTAGAACGAAGCCATTCCACCCTAAAGGAATATCTTAAATCGTATATATCCGAAGATCAAGACAATTGGCCAAAATATGTTTATACAGCTATGCTAGCTTATAATACAACTATCCATTCTACAACTAATTATACTCCTTACGAGTTGGTCTTCGGTCATAAACCTATACTTCCTAATTCCATTTACGAATCTAACACAAGTGCTTCTTATCCGGACTATATTAAAATGTTACAACATCGTCTTAAATGCACGCGAGATAAGGCTATTGAATATATAAGGAAATCAAAAGAGTCTTCCAAAGCCTATTACGATACCCGTACTAGACCCGTAACTTATCATGCTGGTGACTATGTATTTCTTAAAAATCATCTCCGAATGCGTAAAGCTTTATCTCCGATCTGGAAAGGCCCCTATAAAATTATTAAAATAAATGGTAGAAATAGTGTAACACTACTGATAAATAGACGACACGTGTCTCACCATTTCGATGAAATAAAATTAGCTCATCGTCGTGACGCCGTATTATAATTATTATTTTAAGTTAAGTTACTCTTGTGTTATTTATTCCTTAAGTCTCTATTTTAACTATTCCTATATAGTTCTCTGTGTCCTGTAGAAAAGATATTCGTCGAAACAATCTAGGAATACTTCTAGAATATACTTTGTTCCCATTGGATCATTGAAAATAATAGATGGTTTTCTTAGCCTCTTAATTCTTGAAGATATTTCTTATATATAACAGCACATTAAAAATTTTAACGGTGTGATAGGCACCTCTAAGTTCCTATGCAAACAAACTACTCTTTATATCGATATCGAATGTCTTAACTTATACTAACCATTATGAATAAGATATAATGACATAGCCTTTCTTTTTTATTGATAAATTAGTATTAAGAATAAATTTTAATGGTATGTTAAACTTACATTATCTTTTAAGCTAAAAGATACTATAAATGCTATTATGTTTAGTAAATCTAATATTTTACACTTCTATCATAAGCCCGAAGCAGCTATTTACACAGCTTGCTGATAATTATAAGTTTTTAGTTGATCATCATCAATTTCCGATAACCCTAGATTTAGAAAATATATTTACATTTATGAATATTTCAGAATTTGCTTCTTATTATAATTCTAATAATATTGTATTTGTTTTAAAGATTCCTCTAGTGAGCTCAAAGAGCTATGAATTATATCATAGTATACCACATCCAGTTCCTATAGCTAATGATACTTACACTACGATAATTCCATCTGCTAAATACCTAGCTATCACTAGATATAGGTCCTATTATACTAAATTAGATAATTAAGTATGTAACTGTAAAACTCAATTCCTTCAAGGTCAACTAGATATTTGGCAAACATTGTCTAATATTATCCATAGATTGTCTATTAAACTTAACTTCACATTGTCCTACCATAATCTCCATTAATATTGTAATTTTATTGTTTATTCATAAAATCGGTACATGTCACCGCCTTTTAAATAAAAAGAATTCTCAGCTTGATTTAAAAAAAAACCATAGAGCTAACAGAAGTTGCTGTTACTTCCTCAGACATTCCAACATCCAAAATCCGCACAACCTTTACGTAAACTTAACCCTTTCGGGATAAGTTTAGTCAAAACACTGGGGGCTGTTATATATATATATATATATATATATATATATATATATGTAATGTATATACTAGTGCATAACGGCCCTATTCTAATCCCTTACACAGTACACCTTTGTTAGTATATCAAGCATTAGCTTGAGACGATAAAGTCAACGCAGTTCAATTCCATCATTCGCGCGTGTGGCACTTGCCTATTTTATTGAGTCCTATTTAATTAATTAAAGTGTTCTTCAAATTCAAGTTTATTTCTATCTTTTTTTTAAAAAACCCTAATTCGAATATCGTCATAACAGTTCGTTTGTACAGTTCTCTCCGTAAACGTTTTTGATGTTACGTGCCGTTTGTGTCGCGTTGGTGCCACGACGGAACTCATATTCCATAATTACACGAATTTTTAAAGTATCCATTATGACGAAAAATGTTCAAATGTAATGAAAATACAACGCTAATCAAAAAACAAAAGACTGAGTTTGTAAATAGAATGTCATGGTTTTAAAACAAAATTAATTTGAATTTAGAATACAGAGCCATTACGAACTTTTTTTTATTTGAAATGACCAGTACTGAAGAAACGCAATTTCATAGGTAAAGACCTATTATTATATACATAATTTGTTTATAGAGTGCAGAATTAAGAAAGCGTGAACTGTGGAGGGAAACACACATGTACAAAACACAAAAACACGCACACGAAAACATGTATACTATACACAAATACGTGTCATGGATACCGAGTCTCCCTGACCGGGGAGCGAGTGGGAGGCCCCTGGATAGGTAACGTACAAAGTCCCACTACAACAAACAGAGCCAAAATAAAATAATAAGTAGCAAATAAAATATATTACTGTAAATAATATATTTGGAAATAAATGTATATACGTGTAACTCGATAAATAAGTGGAATATATGTACAATAAATACAATAGATAACATAGGATATATAAATATAGTGTAAATAAATGGAAACATATGTGTAATACATACAAAGATGGAAAAATGGAATATATAAACATAGTGTGTAAATGGATATTGTTCAGGCCAAGTGCCTGCTGAAGGAATAGATCAATAGCGGTACACGTTGCGTTCCAAAAGGCATAGGCGTTATATTTTTTATTTGTACACCAACCGCCCTCTTCTTTCACTATCGAATCAACCTTCGCAATAATCAGCACGAAAATTTTAATTTTATATTTAATATTATTAAACAACGTTCCAAAGCATTTTTGGGTTTCAATTGAGGCTCCTTTATGTCCGCTAAGACATAAATTGGTGGAGCCCATGAGGGAAATATCAATAAAATTTCAAGAAATTTAACATTGTGAAAATTCGTCGACATCGACTAAGCAAAAGGTTGACGGCGCTTAATATCTGAAGGAGTTCAAGGAGTACACGAGGAGTACACAGCAGGACAGCGATACCAGCTCGGTCAGTGGAGCACCCAAAGCTTTGCACCGCGCGTCGAGGTTCCGCCCGAAAGTTAAGTACCCGTCCTTGACCTCAGTTTTATTCCAAATCAGACTTGAATAGTATCTCCACTTGTAACCTACAGTTTTAGTACGAAGAAATCGCATATAAATACTTTGTGGCGACAGCCGCCCAGTCACGAAACATGCGCTCGTCGCGAGAGCTAAGAAATTATGAACGGATTCTCAGCGCGCGCCCATATTTACGTAAAGTTTCTTCGCTCCAATTGGTTGAGGTTTTTGTGCGGTCTAGTAAGCTCGCGTGGACTGCTCTATGTTGTCGGCCAAAATTTAACTATAAGGAAATGCATTTTTGTAAATAAATCAGATAAGTCGTAACCTCCTCGAGTTTCACTACTATTCTAACTACGGTACGAAGGCTAACAGCTGGGCCGGTTAGAATAGTTACCATCACCTTTCCCTGGTATTAAGGCTACGGATCGAAGGCTAATCAGCTGGGCCGGCCAATATACCTATCCCAGTATCTGCTGTATTCAAGCCAGCTGGCATAGTGTAGGGCCGGGTCAGTACACAACCCCACGGGTCAGCAAGCCTCTCAGCTGTCCCGAAAACTTAAACGTGCTAACTAAAATTTGTATTATAGAATAGAATACCTAAATGTAAATTTTGTGCGGTAGGTGAATAATACTTATCTATCGTATACATTTTAAGAACAAAAATACATATTTGCTTAAAATAATCACGTAATTTTAATGCAAATACACCTCAAACTATAAATCCTTAGAAAGTATTTCTTTTATAAATAAATGTTTAGTATTTTAAATGCAATAAAATTTTTTTTGTTTTTTAAAACGTAAGTGGGTATCTACAACAATTTATAGACTACGTTATTCTTTAATTTCGATTCTAATTTTCATTTTATTTTTATTCACGATTGTGAATTATGATAGGTTATCGACTTCGACGTCGTGGTTAAACATGCTTTTTGACTTAACAATTGTATAATTAGTTGGTTTATAACGTTTAAAAATATCATATTTCGCCAGTATTGTACGGTACGGTGCAGTGTCATGGGCTCTCCATTTGAGGTTATTGTTTTCGATGTGGAAGATTATAATGGGGACGAACGTGTTGCTACCAATATGCAAACGTTCTATGGTGATTTACAGCGATTTGATTCGTATTGGGTAAATATCACAGTGAATTTTTATGTGCCTCGCCATAGTAATTATCATTTGTGCGTTACGTGTATTCATATATATGTGTATAACTGTGAACGTGTAACTTATGGCGACTGTGTATCTATTTTTAGAGAGTGCTATCGCGAAGCTTATTTTTGTAGTTTTTGCAGTAGACGTTGTTACACGTTTATTTGAAGGATATTTGATTAATGTATCCTTTATTTTTAATATATTATATTTAATACATTTTTTTGAAATTGATTTGTATGGATTCAATTGTTTATCATTTAATTAAAGTATATTGTGTATAATCTCTACAAAGCCGCCACAATGTCCGTCCAAGTACAGAATCAGCATACAAGACCCGTACCATTGCATCGAGGAGTGAGACAAGGGGACGTTATATCCCCGAAATTGTTCACTAATGCAATGGAGGACTTCTTCAAGACGCTGCACTGGAAAGGACGCGGAATCAACATCAATGGCGAATACATCTCTCACTTGCGATTTGCAGACGACATTGTCATCATGGCAGAGACGCTGCAGGACCTACAACAGATGCTGAACGACCTTGCTGACTCTTCTGTACGCATCGGCCTACGGATGAACTTGGACAAGACCAAGGTCATGTTCAATGAACACGTACTACCGGAACCGGTTGCGGTACACGGTGCCGTTCTCGAAGTTGTTCAAAAATACGTGTACCTCGGGCAGACTTTGCAGTTAGGGAGAAACAACTTTGAGGACGAGGTGAGTAGGAGAATCCGGCTGGGTTGGGCAGCGTTTGGGAAGCTTCGTCGAGTCTTCTCATCATCGATCCCACAGTGCCTAAAGACAAAAGTCTTTAATGAGTGCGTCCTACCCGTAATGACATACGGAGCTGAAACGTGGACACTTACGGTACGGCTGGTCCACAAGTTCAAAGTCGCTCAGCGTGCTATGGAAAGGGCTATGCTCGGCGTTTCTCTAAGGGACCGTATTAGAAACGAGGTGATCCGACAGAGAACCAAGGTCATCGACATAGCCCACAGGATTAGCAAGCTGAAGTGGCAGTGGGCTGGTCACATTTGCCGCAGAACCGATAACCGTTGGGGTAAACGGGTTCTTGAGTGGAGACCGCGTCTCGGCAAACGTAGTGTAGGACGTCCACAGGCCAGGTGGAGTGATGATTTGCGCAAGACGGCTGGCAGGAGCTGGATGCGAGAAGCCGAGGATCGAACTAAGTGGCGTGCTATTGGAGAGGCCTATGTCCAGCAGTGGACTGCGATAGGCTGATGATGTGTATAATTTGTTGTTTGATTTACTTTAACTATTTATATGACTGCCTCGTTGGTCTAGTGGTTAGCGTAAGCGACTGCAAATCAAGAGGTCTCGGGTTCAATTCCCGGGTCGGACTGCTGTTGGGTTTTTCCTACAAGAAATTCCTAATAGCAGCCCGGAGTATGGAAGATGGCGGTGTTTCCCGCCCGTGCTTCGGAGAGCACGTTAAGCCGTCGGTCCCGGTTGTCATGAACATCTATGGCAATCGTTATTGGGAAGTCAGTGCCCTCAAATATACTGACAACTAGTTCAACCTTCGAATTCAGTTCGCCCTCAGGGTTGCGGAGGTCAGATGCCAGTCGCTCTGTGTAAAAACTGATATTCAGGTAAAACCGGTTGAACTGGTAGCCGACCCCAAATATTGGGAATAATAAAGGCTAGGAAGGAAGATTTATATGACTGCACGGTTGGCCTAGTGGTTTAAACGTTCACTACTGCGCCAAGTGCCGTGGGTTCAAATCCCACGTGGGACATCACTTTGTGTAATCCACAAAATGTTGTCCTGAGTCTGGGTGTTATTTGTGTCCGTTACATGTATGTTTGTAAAGCCCCCCGCGCCACAGGATGTATATTCCTAATGCGGGAGTTGTCTTTTAAAAAGAAAGAAAAGAAAAGAAAAAAAACTTTTGAGTTATTTTTAATCATAATTTTTTATATATATGTATTATATGTATAATGTTTTTTTTATTTTTTTTTATTGAATAGTGGGCAAACGAGCAGACGTATCACCTGATGGTAAGCGATTACCGCCGCCCATGGACACCCGCAACACCAAAGGCGTCACAAGTGCGTTGCCGACCTTTGGGGGATGAGAAAGGGGATGGGGATGGGGATGGGGGAGGGGTTGGGGTATGGGCCTCCGGTATCCTCACTCACTCGGTGAAACATAGCGCAAACGCTATTTCACACCGGTTTTCTGTGAGGCCGTGGTATCACTCCGGTCGAGCCGACCCATTCATGCCGAAGCATAGCTCTCCCACGGTAGACTTATTAATTAATTATGTTTTAAATATACACTTTTTTTGCAAAAAAAACGGGCACTTAAGCAAAGAACTATTTTATAGTTACTATTAGTTTGTTTGTCAATTTTAGGTATTGTTATCCTCAGAATTTCATAAATTAATTAGGAAGGAATAGGTATCATCAGTTTTATCATAACATTTTGATTAAATTATTGAGAAATAATGTTTAAGCTCAAAACACTATTATTGTACCTGCTCGCTAAATAAAAATGAGACGCGTTAATTTCTTTGTTTTTCTTAAATACATTAAAAGCAGATAAAAGTTTAGTATTGAGTGTGACCCCCTCTTGCTGAAATCACGGCTTGCATTCGTCTGGGCATGCTAGCGAGTATATCTTTTATGGTTTCTTGGGGAATACGTTGCCACTCCGCGGTAATCACATTCTTTAGCTCTCTGATGGTCTGCGGGGCCGGCTGCACTGATCTCACTCGTCGCTTCAGAACGTCCCAGACATGCTCTATGGGATTGAGGTCCGGACTTCTAGCTGGCCAGTCCAAACGACGAATTCCGACTTCTAGCATATACGCTTCCACATCGCCAGACCGGTGGGCGCGAGCGTTGTCGTCCATAAAAAATGAGTTTTCGCCAAGAGCGGTTAAAGCGGGTTGTGCATAAGGAATTAGAACTTCCGTTATGTATCGGTGTCCAGTCAGTGTACCGTTTTCGATGAAGACTAACTCCGTACGATCCATGGAATTTATTTCTGCCCAAAACATAACAGAGCCCCTTCCATAAGGTGTGATTTCTTCAAAACATGCCTCTGCAAAGCGTTCTCCTCGTCTACGTAGCACTCGCCGACGTCGGTCTTCACCATGCAGAGATATCCTGGCTTCATCAGAGAACAATATCCTATCCCAGTCTTCATGAGTCCATGACACACAATTTCGAGCGAAGCTATGCCTGGCAACTCGATGTCCACGGAGTAATTTAGGGCCGCATGCCGGGCGATGACTGTGTATATTAGCAGCGAGAAGCCTCCTCCTGACCGTCCATAGACTAATTTGTACATTTCTTACTTCTTCGAGGCTGTTCTTGAGGTCCACATAAGAAGATTTGCGATTTCTCAACGCTTGACTAACTAGAAAACGATCATCCCGTGGTTCGGTACATGTCTTTCTGCCAGAACCAGGCCTTCTCTTGACGGAACCGGTCTCTTGATAGCGCTGCCAGGTCCTTTGAACTGTCGACCGACTCACATTTAGCCTCTGAGCCACGAAGCATTGGCTGCAACCTTCTTCTAGCAGCGCAATAATTTTGCTCGCTTTTATCGCTTTATCTACCATTTTCGAGATTGCTAAACAGCAATAACAATACTTTTAAATGTCAAGGACATCAGATAATTTAATAAAAATTGACAAAAAGTTAATTATAGTCGATATTAACTATAGGGAATTCGCGCCACAAAATGTAGTTAAAAGTTGTTTTCTTTGAAAACCAGGCTCAGTCAAAAATTTGAATTTGGAATGTACTCTTATAAACATTATGGCACTTTTATAACTGGCCAGTAACATGTTCAAATGATTAAAACCTTTTTGGTATTTTATTTTTTTCAGCCAGGAAGAAAATCGAAACCGCCCGTTTTTTTTGCAAATGAGTGTATATACAGGGTCTGTCGTAAATAATGGATAAGTCGTAAACTGG
Source organism: Spilarctia lutea (assembly GCA_916048165.1). NCBI lineage: Eukaryota > Metazoa > Arthropoda > Insecta > Lepidoptera > Erebidae > Spilarctia > Spilarctia lutea. The sequence goes on from CAJZHC010000003.1 coordinate 533,050, forward strand.
AGTTGGTCCGGCTATGAGACTATTAGAAAATCGTATCTTTTTGCCAGGGTTTCTAACCGTATGGAAATGGCGTAGACTTTTATGTTTTTTTTATAAATTTCGCTACTCTTTGCATTCATTCCGTTGCCATTTCGTTAAATTTAGGTATTTCTGTGTCATTTTTTTTGTATTATAGTCTTGAAGATGTGTATTATTTAGTTTTAGTACTGTTTTAGGCGTTTTTAACGTTGGTCATTTTCAAAATTGTCATTTTAAGATTTTTTATGTTTTTGTTTTACTTAGGGTCAACTTTTGATCATTTACTGTGTAAAAAAAAAGTACGGCGCTATAGCTGCCCATGATCTTAATAAATTATCTAGTATGTGTAGATTCTAAAAAGGTATAACAATGTATACTTCACAAGTAATATTAAGCTACATGAGCGAGATCAATATCAAGGTGAGAAAATATTTTTTTCATGTAATGTTGTAAATGGTTATAAAACTTCGTCAGAATGATTTATTTCTGCCAAGATTCTTTACACAAACACTATGGGGTCACTATTAAGGATATTCAAAAGAAAACTAGGTTGTTTTAGTACGTAAAAATATTTATTCAACAACTTAAACTAAATGTTCGACGGGTCTTCTGCAACTATTTCCAGTACTTCGGCTGCACTGTGGCGTTGTGGTCGTCCTTCACTCGCCCCGCCTACGCCGGTCCCAGGAAATCGTCCTTCCAAAAATGTGTTGTGCACTCTTATGAAGACACGATAGTCAGGATGCCGGGCATTTGGATATTTTTCCCGATAAACTCTAGCAGCTCTATTGGCGTTGCCATCACATAAACCATAAATGTAATGCATGTTTACGTATTCGGCCGGCGTGTATTGTTGAGGCATGATATACAAAATTTTCCAAAATAACACGTGCAATCGATAGCACAACACGATGCCCATAAATGAGAGCTGAGTTGTCAATATCACCAGGTTAACAAGTCCAAATCACAAAGAAAATCTAAGTCCGATATTAGAAAGCAGTAACAAATTGACGACAGTAATGAAAACGAGAGCACATGCGATGGTCAAAATCACACTGAGAGATGTATCAGGAGTGCGCCCTAGCTAAACGCATGCTAACCTTTTCACACATCGTGAGTGTGAAAGGGACGGTGCATCATGCAGTGTGCCTAGTAACAATGTCCTTTTCACGCGGGGAGACCCTTTGTATTGCTGTCTTTGTTCATTTTTTTACCTGATGATCCTTTTTACGAATAAACTTGTAACATGTTTGTCGCATGTAACTATTAGAGCACATCAATTTTAAAATTAAACACCTTTATGAAATGAGGAGGCATGAAATTTTTTTGACAAAAAACTACCTAGTTTTCTTTGAATATCCTTAATAGTGGCCCCATAGTGTTTGTGTAAAGAATCTTGGCAGAAATAAATCATTCTGACGAAGTTTTATAACCATTTACAACATTACATGAAAAAAATATTTTCTCACCTTGATATTGATCTCGCTCATGTAGCTTAATATTACTTGTGAAGTATGCATTGTTATACCTTTTTAGAATCTACACATACTAGATAATTTATTAAGATCATGGGCAGCTATAGCGCCGTACTTTTTTTTTACACAGTAAATGATCAAAAGTTGACCCTAAGTAAAACAAAAACATAAAAAATCTTAAAATGACAATTTTGAAAATGACCAACGTTAAAAACGCCTAAAACAGTACTAAAACTAAATAGTACACATCTTCAAGACTATAATACAAAAAAAATGACACAGAAATACCTAAATTTAACGAAATGGCAACGGAATGAATGCAAAGAGTAGCGAAATTTATAAAAAAACATAAAAGTCTACGCCATTTCCATACGGTTAGAAACCCTGGCAAAAAGATACGATTTTCTAATAGTCTCATAGCCGGACCAACTCCAGTTTACGACTTATCCATTATTTACGACAGACCCTGTATATGTAAGCTTTGTGACGTTGACAGTGACATTGACATTAAATTGAGTCGGCATTAGTACAGCTTTAGGTAAGATGGAGATTCTTTGATTTTTATGTGTGTTATGTTCAAGTTATAATTTTATTGTGAATTTGCATAGATTTATTGTGCAAAAGACGATTAAAGTTTTGTAGTAAAAATAGTAAGGCATGAACATTTAATTGTCGATTCTCTGTTTTAGGTTGGTTATTTTTGAAGTGAAACTTCTTTATCGGGGTTGTCAAAAAATTTAGTGTAACATTTTTTCGTTACGCGTCACATTTATCCGTTACGCGCCATCTTTTTCTTATCCCTACCACGCGTGATTCGAAGTATACTTTCTCCAGCGGAGTAGGGATTGGTAAATGTCTCCAATGTATTTTGCGGCCCGTTTTGAGTAGTTACGTTTGAGTTTTTTTCCTGTTATTTATAAACTGAAACAATTGTTGTGAACACCGAGGCAGTCGAATTTATATTGGAATTGTTGCGTACATTTTAGTAAGGCTAGTGGTTGCGCCAGTTTGTTTCTTAATGATTAGCCGATAAGATCGATATTTCCTTCTCCCACCTACCTTAAACACACACATGCGAGCCCCGATCCGCGTTCCTACGAGCAGCGGAATGGAGGAGGTCGGGGGGGACGAGACGAAAGAATGTGAGAGATATATTCAATTGAGAGCAGCCTTCGAGTCCCTTCGCCCGAGAATCGTTGCAGTGTACGGACGCGTGGGTCGGTCTCGCGCGCGTCGTGGCATCTGCGCTCCCGCACCGTGGCTGGGAGTGGACGAGGAAGGCTTGAGGCGTGTGCGCAGCACCCTTTAGCCCCGCGAGTTGTTACCGCGATAAGTAAGTACCAGTGAAGTACCGAGTTCACTGGTGTATCGAAGAAAGGAAGTTTCGTGAATATATATATATATCTAATCGCTTTGTGGGTACGGCAAACCTACAGTGAAATCTCTGTACAGAACTTACAAATCTGTATCGCTTGTGTCTGAACTATTGACATTAATATGCTTTCGTGTAATATTTAATTCGTAGTCGTAAATAATAGACAATCTAATCTGCTTAATATCGCTAAACCTGGCATTGAGCCTTTGTAAAATAACCCCCACACCGCAACTTTGGGCGCGTCGATCTACCACCATCCAGGAGCCGAGGAACCTTTTGGAAGGCCTGGGGCGCCGGCTGGCTTGCAGAGCTGCATATGCAGAGACCTCCAAAATCAAGTAAGTGTGTGTACTCCTGTCTTATCCTGATAGTTCCTTTGATACTTAACTCCAATATACAGTCCACTAATTATCAATAACATCTTAACGCGAAGTGGCGTGCCCAGCTAGTATTTCCGCTATCTACTACTAGTTTTGCCCTACCTAGGATAGGCCGGTACTTCCCTCTCACAGAAGATCAACTTAAAGTGACAGGATTCGTGCTGTCGTGTTTCGTTGGTGGGTTCGAAACCGGAGACCCTATGATGCAGAAGCATCTTAATAGACCGCCATTGTTGATAACCATGCTGCATTGTCTTTTTTTTTTTTTTTTTGTATTGAAGGCAAACGAGCAAACGTATCGCCTGATGATAAGCGATTACCACCGCCCATGGACACCTGCAACACCAGAGGCGTCACAAGTGCGTTGCCGGCCTTTAGGAGATAGGGAGGGGAACGCGTCACATTTATCCGTTACGCGCCATCTTTTTCTTATCCCTACCACGCGTGCATAAGTTTAAGACGTTTGA